>JAODAL010057460.1:0-22667 GCA_025379985.1 Phyllomedusa bahiana
CCCGTCCCCCCCGTGAATTTACAGCGGTAGATGCTGCTTTAAAAATTCTCTAGCTAACTACAAAAAATCTTCAAATCTCTAATCAAACTAAATTGGAAGGATCACAGCTAATATTTAGAGGTTTCTCTGTGCAGAAAAGACTAATTTCGCTGAGCTGTTTGGCCACAGGCAGAGCGCAGGTCCTATCCCTATGAGACGTGAGAGACACTGAGCTGAAACAGGAAACGCTGTTCTATTTTAAAACTGGGTCATGTGTTTTTCCAGCCAATCGCAACCATCACACCCCAGTCATGACGTCGCACACACATCTACCCAGCTCTATTTCTGTAACAGATTTGCTGGCCCCCAAAATTACAGGAAGCGCCGAAAAAGGCGCGATCTTAATAGATGATGCACAGATTTTAACCTTAATTATCGCATGATCTGGAAATTTCGATCACCATAAAAACCTTGCCGATTTCAATTTTGTCGATAAAAATCGCTTAACACTACTCTAAATGTGTTAGAAGAGTGAAGAAATCAGGCGATACCTTTTAGAGGCTAACTGAGTATATTTGATGGTGAGCTTTCGAGAGAACTAGCTCCCTTCTTCAGACATGATTTTATACAAGAAATTTGAAAATTCACAAAACTTTTTATACACAAAAGACCTGGACCTTCAAAGAATCTTAGAATTCTTAACAATAACAAAATGAAATAAAAGCAGAAAGTCATTTACAGCAGGTCAAGCAGTCAACTATCTGGAAACTGTGAGGCGTGACAGAGGGGGTCAGTATTCCTGCGTTTATCTAGCAGCCATCAGGCCGTGATTTGTGACCATCACTGTTCACAATAGTTTCGACATAAAGTTGGCATAAAATTTTTAGCCTATTTTGCAGAGTCTGAAAATTTTGCATTAATTTAAATTCCCACTCCTTTCTCCCCCTCTGCGTCTTAAAGTGTCCTTTAAAAACCATAATTTTCAGATCTTCAAAAACAATGGTCATCTCTGAGAAGTGTTTTTCCCTGGAAGATCAGTTCTGCTGTTGTTAATGGTGAACCTGTGTGAGTTCATGCGCTGGCTGAGTCTCTGCCCTGTTTCCCCCACATAAAGGCCTGTGGTGGGACATTGCATACACATAATCAGATACACCACCTAGACCTGCAGGAAAATGTCCCCCTAGTTTTGTGCACCTGCTGTGACTGTGGGACAGGTTCACTGTCAGCAGTGTGGATGTGCCTGCAGGTCTTGCCCCTGTTTTTGCAGGCAGGGTGATGTGCCATTTTCAGTTGGGGCCTTCAGGCGCTCCGGACAAAAATACGCCGCAGGTTTGGGTGGTTCCCGAAAGGAAAGGAGGGGGGGGACTGGGAATATTCTTTGAGTTCTACTGTCCTTATGTAGCACAGGTTGAATTTCCTTTGGGCAAACTTTCGTAGGATCTCCAGCAGTGGGTTGTAGGTTACAACTAAGGGCACTCGTTCTTCCTTCTGGGTCTCTTTGTATGTGAGTAACTGTCTTTTGATGGCGGCCGCTTTGCTGATTTGACTGCCCGTCACTTTGGCCTGTATCCCAATTGGAGAAATTTTGTCCTCAGATCCAGGAGGTGTTTGTCCAGGTCTGTCTTTTTGGAGAAAAATACGATTGTACGTATAGCCTGGCTGTATATAATGGATTGTTTGTTTGTTTTGGGGTGAACTGTCATTCCTGAGGTAGGCCGTTCTGTCTGTGGGTTTGTAGGTACACTGATGTGAGTAGCCGGTGGTCTTTCATGTGTATTGTAGAAACCATAAAGTGGATTTTGCTCTCTGAATAGGTAAGCGTGAGGTTGAGGGTGGGGTGGAAGTTTTTGAAGTCATTAGGGAATTGAATTAGGGCCCCCTCGCCCGCAGTCCAGATGACAATGATATCATCGATGTAACGGAGGTACATCATGGGTTTGGTGGTGCATGTGGATAGATACGCCCCTTTTCCAGTTCAGGCCATAAAGAGGTTTGCATACTGGGGCGCACATCTGGACCCCATTGAAGTTCCCATTCGCTGTAGATATAGCTCATCTCCAAATTTTAAAATAGATGTGGCTGAGTATAAACTGTATGAGCTGTGTTTTTTGGGTTTTGTTGGGAGGTTTAGTTTCTCCAGGTGTGTCCGACATGCTGCAACCCCATCTTGTGGGTATGTTTGTATACAAGGATTTCAATCCATGGTTGCCAAAATGGTGCCTCAGGAAGTGGACCGAGGGCATTGAGTTTGTTAAGAAGATCCGTGGTGTCCGGGGATGTAACTAGGAGTATCTTGACCAGGGGTTTTAGGAGATTTTCCACCCAACCTGAGATATACTCTGTCAGAGTCCCAATACAGAAATGATAGGCCTCCCGGGGTTGCCTTCTTTGGGGATCTTGGGGGAATGTAGAACAGCCCGGCCTGGGATCTGCTAGGATGAGCCCCTCTCCCTGCCTCTGGACCTGAGTTGGAAACTCTTGATCATATTCTTTAGCTGTTTTATAAAGTCCTGTGTGGGATCACTGTTAAGTTTGGAGTAATGGGTTTGGGTTTGGACAGCTGCCTGTTTGCTTCCTGGATTAGTCAGAGGTGTTCATCATGACTATTGTGCCCCCTTTGTCAGCTGGTTTATTATTAGGGTCCTGATTTTCTTTCAGTGAGGTGATACCCTTCTGTTCCTGCAGGTTAGGTTGTGGACTTTTTCCCTTTACTTTCCCCCAAGTTTCTCAGATTGTACTTTGCTTCTGAAACAGTCAATGTATTTGTCTAGTGCTGCATTAGTTCCAGGCCGTGGGGTCCAGGTGAATTTTTGGTGGGTTTCCTTTAGGGGCTGTTTCTCAGAGTCGCTGCTGTATGGAAGGTCTTTGTCATAGAGTATTCCCCTCAGTCTCATTTTCTGAAGAACCCCTCCATGTCGTTGCAGAGTTTGAGATGGTCCAGTGAGTGCTGAGGGCAGAAGGAGAGACCTTTGGAGAGAGCTCCTATAAACAACAGGAAAAAAAACACAGGAGGAGTACGGGCCCCTAAAGACATCACTGGAGAATGACCCCATAGGAGATGAAGGCCAAACTCCACCTACTACCGGAAACTGCAGGACATGCTTATCAACAACAAGAAGAAAAAGCTCCAGAGACTGAGACAAAAAAAGCCCTACTACTACAACCACAAGCAATACCAGCCAGCAGACCTGTGTGGTGAACCTTTCCTCCTATGAGCCAAACAAACACGAAATGTCAGCTCTCTCCAAAGGTCTCTCCTTCTGAATTAGGAGGCCCTAATTCAATTCCATAATGACTTCAATAACTTCCACCCACCATCAACCCCAAGCTTACCTATTCAGAGAGCAAAATCCACTTTCTGGATACTACAATACACAATCAAAGACCACCGGCTATCACATCAGTGTACCACAAACCACAGACAGAACGCCTACCTCAGGAATGACAGCTTCCACCCCAAACACACAAAGCAATCCATTATATACAGCCAGGCATTTCGGGACAAACGTATTTGCTCCAACAAGACAAAACCTGGAAAACACCTCTGGATCTGAGGACAAATTTCTCCAATTGGGATACAGGCCAAAGTGACAGACAATCAAATCAGAAAGCGGCCGCCATAAACAGAGACAGTCTATCACAACAAAAGAGAACCAGAAGAAGAACGAGTGCCCCCAGTTGTAACCCACAACCCACAGCTGGAGATCCTACGAAAGTTTGCCAAGGAACTTCAACCTGTGCTACATAAGGACAATAGACTCAAAGACATATTCCCAGTCCCCCCTCTCCTTTTTCCCTTTTGGCAACCACCAAACCCGCGGCGTATTATTGTCCGGGAGCGCCCTGAAGGCCCCCAAATGAAAATGGCACCTCACCCTGCCTGCAAAACAGGTGCAAACCTGCAGGCACATCCACACTGCTGACAGTGTACCTGTCCCACAGTCACAGCAGGTGCACAGAACTAGGGGACATTTTCCTGCAGGGCTAGGTGGTGTATCTGATTATGTTATGCATGTCCCACCACAGCCCTTTTTGTGGGGAAACAGGCAGAGACTCAGCCAGGCATGAACTCACCAGGTTCACCATTAACAACAGCAGAACTGATCTTCCAGTGGCACAACACTTCTCCAGAGATGACCATTGTATTGAAGATCTGAAAAATTATGTTTTAATGGACCTTTAAGACGCAGAGGGAGAGAAAGGAGTGGGAATTTAAATTAATGCAAAAATTTCAGACTCTGCAAAATAGGCAAAATATTCATGCCAGCTTTATGTCGAAATATTTGTGAACAGTGATGGTCACAAATCACGGCTGATGGCTGCTAGATAAGACGCAGGAAATGACCCCCTCTGCACGCCTCACAAGTTTCCAGATAGTTGACTGCTTGACCTGCTGTAAATGACTTTTGCTTATATTGCATTTTTTTATTGTTAAGAATTCTAAGATTCTTTTAAAGGGCCAGGTCTTTTGTGTATAAAAAGTCTGTGAATTTTCAATTTCTTGTATAACATCATGTCTGAAGAAGGGAGCTAGTGCTCTCGAAAGCTCACCATCAAAAATACTCAGTTAGCCTCTAAAAGGTATCGCCTGATTTCTTCACTCTTCTACTACTTTCTATGGCTAACATGGTACAACAGTATACTACTAAATGTGTTATGCAGTAGGGGTTTTGTGGGCCTTTCAACCCCAGCCTGAACCAGTACAGACGAAGCTGCAGAAGTATAATGTTAGTACCTGAGGTAGAGGAACTGTGAGGAAGAAAGTGATCATATGCAATGGCATATGGAAACATATGTGAAGACTGAGTTTTTGTAATTAAGAGTCTTGTACCTCCATTTGATGTAACTGTTTGCACTTTAAAGTAAACTAAGCTTCAAGCCTGTTCATCCGTCACCTAGTTTTCTATCTTCTGTCTCAAATGTTACAGTCTGATCATCAGATATTTTAGACTTAAAGAGTACCTATCACCTCCATACAAACAAACAAAAATAGATAGAAGATGAAATTATAAGACTGTTCTCAAATAAATGTCATTAGCAAAGCTGAGGATTTCCCTCAGTTTTACAGGGAAACAGGTTTTTCTTTCACTTTGTAACTCAGGAGATCCTTATCAATCTGTTGGGAGATACCAACTGTGCAGGGGGAGCGGAGGGCACAGCTGCTTGTAAAGGGTCATCTGAGTCTCACTACATACAGTACAGCAGGCACAGCACACTATGTTCACACGGCTTATTTACGTCCACAAATACGTCCCGAAATACGTTTAAAATAATGAACAATTAGATTAGCATTGATTCCAATGTAAAATACGTCTCATCGTTCACACGAGGCGTATTTTCGCGACGTATTGTGGGCGTAAATACTTTCCGAAAATACGATCGTAAAATTAAGTTCCTGTCACTTATTGAGCGTTATTTCGCAACGTAAATCCCTATAGTAAAGATGGGGATTGTGTTTACGACGCGAAAATACGTGCCACACTTTGTGACACGTATTTGAAAGTATTTCGGGACATATTTGGGGAGTAATTACTTCTGTAAAACCCCCTGAAATAGCCGTTGTAAAACATAGCCTAAGGCATTGTCATACTGCAGTGGACAAAAAATTACCTGAAAGCCAAATACTAAAAACTCAGTTTTCTGTGCACTGCCTGTCAAAAGCAGCTGAAAAAACAGTTTGTAGCCGCGTTTTTTGCTTGTCTTCAAGTCTGGTTTTCAATGTATGCAGAAATTAAGCCATTGGATGTAACTCCACCCTACAAAAGGGGAAGGAAAGCACATTATTGCATTTATAGGGAATTTCTAGTCGTTTTATGGATTTTGGCACTAGTAAAATTATCTCGCTTTTGTAGCCAAAAGTACTTTTTTTTTATGGAATTTGGCACTGCTGTTATATCGCTTTTGCTGCTAAAAATCCGTCTTTTTACGGATTCAAATTTATCTCCTAAATCTGTAAGAAAAAAGGATTTTTAGCAACAAAAGCGAGATAACTTTAATAGCGCCAAAAGCCGTAAAAAACGTATTTTAGTATTCAAATCCATTCAAAAAAAGGATTTTAGCATCAAAAAACATATTTTTACCGACAAAAGCGTGAACTTCATTTTTGCGGATTTTGGTGCTAAAATCCGTAAAAAAAATGCGTATTTTGCCAACAAGAGCAAGATCAATTTCTTAGCGTCAATCTGTAAAAAGTATTTTAGTGGAAATATCCGTAAAAAAAAATAATTTTTAGCGACAAAAGCAAGATAACTTTAATAGGGCAAAATCCGTTTAAAGAGAGTGTTTTAGTGTTAAAATCCATAAAAAACGTATTTTAATGCCAAAAACTTATTTTTAGCAACAAAAGCGAGAACTTTAATAGCGCCAAAAAGCCGGAAAAAAGTATTTTATCAACATAAAGGAGATAACTTTAATAGCGCCAAAATCTGTAAAAAAAAAAATCTTAGCGCCAAAATCCGTAAATAAAGTATTTTTAGCGTCACAAGCGAGATAACTTCCAAGCAACAAAATCTTCCAAGAAAAGGATTATAGCGCCAAAATCCATAAAAATAAAGGATATTTAGCGTCATTAGAGCAAAAATCATTAATTGCGCAAAAAAAGTTAGCAACAAAAACATGATCATTTTATTAAAAACGGTACGAACGAGAACATATTAAACACTTGTATGCAGAATTTAAAAAATGTATAAGCTGTAATACCCACTATAGGAGGGACTAATCTCCTGGGTGGGTTTTCATTGAAAAATCGCAGCAAAAAAAACGTCCTGAGCTTTACATAAACTCCTAAGTAAATTTCCCCCCCCCGGCTCTGGCATTTTTTTACAACATGTTACAAAAGACGACCAATAAAAAAAAAACAAGCAGAAAAAAGAAGCACAGTGTAGACAGCAGGAGGTTTTTACAATAGAAGTCTATGGGAGATGTCTTCAGTCGTTTTTTCAGTGTTTTTAGAAAATGAAAAACACCGAAAAAATTTACGTTTTTTTCTGTGCAGTGGAGACAGAAACTAAGGAAACAGTGTGACAGAGTTTACCTGTTGCTTCAGCCTCCTCCTGCATAGCACACAGGCATCTGTATTACACTGTTTCTGCTGTGCACATGATGAGGATTTACATGCTTCCCCCTGCACTGTGGACTCTCCCAGTTCAGGAACTTACAATTGTCATCCATCAAGCTGTCATGTGCCGACTTGGCCCGACTTCAGAGCTGTCTTAAAGGGCCAGCGCTTTTTTAAAAACTGAAATGCAGGTGAAATGCTTTGGTTTTCCTAATGAAGCTTATTTGAGAAAGTGTTTGTATTTTAGTCTTCTGTTACTTCATGAGGTTTGTCTGAAGGTGATAGGTACTCTTTAAGTTATATATTCTGCATGGCAGTTAATTTGAAATCCAGTTGGACCTCTTTTTAAAAAAGCAGTTTTGCCACACTAGGTAGCAATGTTTTTTCCTCAAAATGGCTTTCCCAGTAACATAAATTTCTTTAATAAAGTGACTTTTAAAAATGTAACAACTTTGTAAAGTATTTTATTTAAAAATATTGTATCATTTAAGAGAAATGACATTAAGCCATGTTTCAAATTTACCTTATTCTAGGAATCCATACTGTTTCCTGGATATGCACAGATTGCAGCTAAAGTTTTCTCCACTAAGCTTTCCTGTGCTTTGCACATGTTCAGGTCTTCCTGCACATGCTTGACTGCCTCCATAGACTTCTGTGGTCTCTGTTGATTTCAGTAAGACACTTAGGGCCACATCTATGAAAATTGTCTAGGTCTAAAGCTCACTTTGTTGCCCATAGCAACCAATCAAAGCACCCCTCTTATTTTTCCAGAGCACTATATGAAATGAAAGGGACGCTCTGATTGGTTGCTATGGGCAACAAAGTGAGTTTTAGACCTAGAAAGTTTTCATACATGTGGCCCTTAGAAATGAATGTGATCACATTCAGTAGAAGAAAATAAAAGGGGAGGGAGAGATCACAGAGCACTGCAGCCAGAGGGATTATGGGGGCATATAGCATGTACAGTGCAGCCACTAAAACCCACCTGCACATGTAGGAGTTGACTGGGAAGTGGAGTGCACCACTGCGGAAAGGACGTCTAGGAAAATATAGGGTGTATTAGAGGACATACACACGACGAGTAAAATTTAAGTGCGGAGTCCATGTTTCTGACTTGTTTTTAAGGCTATGTTTACACGGGGGAATTTCGGCGCGCATTTCACGTCGTATTTGCGCTCTAATACAAGCGAGATATGCGCCAAAATTACAGTAATCCACAGTTCTCATATGGAACCATGGATTACGCCTCCTCTCCCCGCTCGTACAATACGATCGTATTGTACGTGCGGGGAGAGAAGTGTCATGTCAATACGCACCGTAAGTAATGACTGTCAATGGGACCGGCGGGCTACCGACCCCCTTCCACCCCGCATCGCAGGAGTATGCGTGTATCAGCGCAACTCCCGAACACCCGGTGCAATTGCGGGGCGTACTGTACGCCCCGCAATTACGCCATGTGAACATAGCCTAAGGAGTATTTTTTTCCTAAAGCACATACAAATACTAGCAAGTCCTAGACAAGCGTGATTTATGTTTTCTATAGTCATTTATCTGCAACAACTAGAAGCTGTGACAAAATGCACATGACTACATTAGGGCCCTGCTTTGTATGGAGACATAAAAGGGCTTCCATAGAGATGCATCAGTCCTTTACTATACCACTGCTTGCCACCATATGACTCTGTATAAATCCATAAAAAAATAATGGTATTGGACTTCACATATACAATGGATTGCAGAAGTATTCATACCCCTTGAACTGTTCCTTATTTTTAAGTCTAAGGCCGTGTTCACACGGCTTATTCAAGACGGAATTGCGAGCCGGATTGCGCTCGCAAATCCGTCTTGAATAAGGGGCGGGTGCGGGGACTGGGCGGGAGCGCGGCCCGCCGGCCCCATAGACTTCCATTATCCACGACGCGTATTGCGCCTGGATAATGTGCAGGTCACTTTCTCCCCGCCCGGCGGATTCGCCGAGCGTCAAGGAGCGACGGAATCCACTGTTCTCTATGAGAACTGTGGATTACCGTAATTACGGCGACGGATTGGCGCCGTAACTGCAGCGCAAATCCGGCGCGCAGTACGGCGCCAATCTGCGCCGAAATAAGCCGTGTGAATGGGCCTTTACAGCCACAAACTCAAATGTATTTGATTTTGATTTTATGTGATAGAGCAACACAAAGTAGCAAGTATTTGTGAAGTATAAGGAAAATATCTGCTTTTCCAAATTTCGCAAATTAGTAAACTAATACCCCTAACTAATACCGTTAAGTAAAATCCAGTGTGACCAATTGCCTTTAGAAGTCACCTAATTAGTGAATAGAGTACATCAGTATAACTGCAGCTGTTTTGTGAAAGTCTCAGAGGTTTATTAAATAACATTAGTGAACCAACAGCATCATGACAAGCAAGGAACACAAGGGTTCAAGGGGTATGAATACTTTTGCATTCAACTGTACATAATTACATACAAATGTATCAAAGATTAACTTGACTTGATGATGCATCATGGTATCATGGCACATAATGTGATATCAACCTTTTCCATGGTTTTTAATGGCTTTTTTTTTTAATCATCTAAGCCCAGGTAATAGATATCACAAATGACATAGTTTACATAGTTTGTAAGGCTGAAAAAGACTGACTTCCATCCAGTTGATTTCTGTCCATTTTTTAATAGGACACAAATGAAAGAAACATTGCACACATTGTTATATAGACTGGCAGGCAGTAAAATATGTTTTATGTGAGATAGTGATGGTGAATCTCTAGGGTGCACCATCAATGTCTGATCTGCAGAAGTGTGACTTCTGTAATCCTTGCCAATCGTTAGACTAAACTACAATTGGCTACAAAGGGCTGACCACACAAGCTCTGGAAAAATGTAGAAGACATAGTGACAAAATGCTTTCACAGTGCACACAATGCATATACTATTAATGACAGTGATCAACCCCTTTATTTTGATCATAAATACCCCAACACTACATCTGGTTTTAGATCTTTGACAGAAAGTTAGAAGGTATTAGACATATAAAAATTTCAAGCAAAACAAAAATAAAACGAAGTTATAGGATTTACTGTGGCTTTTTTTTGTAACTTCAGCACTACTGATCAACAACTTTTCTTCTAGTATGGTAAGCTATAAAGCAGAAATGTGGTTTGTCAAGGTTTTGTAACCATCAAAACAGGAAACATACGGGCAGTACATGATGTAATAGTTTATGCCCAGAATAAGGATGTACCCTGAAATCATATTTTTAATATCAGACATATAAACATTTGTTATGCAATTTTAAATATTTAAATCAAATTTATCTACAGTTTTCATCCTTCATGTAGGTTTCTACTTTTAACCTCTTAATTAAACAGTATATTAGCAGGACAATGCTCTGAGAAGCTCATCTTCTTCCTACAGTCTCAAGCAAAAATGGTAATGTCAGATAGGTAAGTTAATAGAATGGAAAACTGCATTATCTTGTACTCCTTAATATACTACCCTGACACATATCTTATGTGGTTCAGGCTATTAGAGTCAAGTACAGAGATGATATGGATCATAGCAGTAGTAAAGACAGCACCAATTTCCTTCTTGAGAACAGGCCCCAGACTTCTCCATGCAATATGGAAAGGTGGCCACACAAGCATGGCACTCCAGAAATTTTAATGGGAGCTCTGAGTTCGGTCAAGCACACCTGACAGGCTGTACTCAGAAATCCTATGGAACAGAATGGAGTCACACATGCATGACCATCTCTACATTCTGCACAGAGAAATTTGAAGGTCTGTTCTCAAGATAGCTGTTGGTTCTGGGGGTGGGACCTGCTTTTATCAAGCATTTATGGCTTATATTATCAATTATTATTATTATTTATTTTAGAGTGCCCTTGGTTCCAGGGCGCTGTACATTCGGGTTGCATACATAACATAGGTCAAACAAGTACAAGGTGACAAATGAATAACTAACAACTGGTACCGAAGGAGAGAGGTCCCTGCCTGTGAGGGCCTACAATCTACAAGGAAGGTGGGAAGAGACAGAAGGTAAGGGGCGGACATGGTTGTGGACAGTGTAGTGACAGCGGGGTTATTGTTGGTTATAGGCAATCCTGAAGACATGGGTTTTCTGGCAGGGGTGTAACTAGAGAAGCCAGGGCCCCCCTCGCCCACCTCCTTGACCACGAACATTCACCAGGACATGCTTTTAGATAATGTAGATAATACAAGGGGCAAATCACTATCATACTGCTACCAAACAAATCCACTATACCTAGACCAACATTACCAATAACGCTATTACATAGGAACCTGATCATACCACCAGAACAAGACCACAAAGTGACTAAATAATATCCCTACACTATTACTGATCAGTACACAAAGACCAATAGTACCGCCATATAGTGACCATATATTGGTATATACTAGTGTACACAGGTTCTGTAGACTGTATATAACCACCATACAGTGACCATATAGTGGTAGACACCAGTGTACACAGGCTCTGCAGACTGTATATTACCTCCATACAGTAACCATATAGTGGTAGACACCAGTGTACACAGGCTCTGCAGACTTAAGTGATTAAAGTGTAGTTACATCTTGTGACTCACAGGTGACGTTTCTCTGACAAGTCGTTGACTTCCCCTTTTGTTCTGCATTCGGTCCAGACCACCATGATAACATCTCCCGACCACTTGTCCCTGGAGATTTAGACACAAATATCTTAGAATCCTGACTTTTTCAGCACCTCCCTCCCTACCCCCTAGCTAAATGGGGTCCATTTAGGCAGGCAGGGTTTAGATAGGCCATATAGGGCCCCCGATAGGCAAGGTTTAGGTAGGCAATAGAGCTCCATATAGGCAGTCAGGGTTTAGGTAGCTATAGGGAGCCATACAGGGGTTAGGTGGGCTATAAGGGCCAGGTAGGTAGGTAGGCAGGGTTTAGGTAGCTAAAGGGGCCCCATATAAGTAGACAGGCAGGCAAGCTTTAGGGGGCTATAGGGGCTGCATAGGCAAACAGCTTCACGGGGGGGCTATAGGGCTATTCAGGAAGGCAGACTTAGAAAGCTATATAGGCAGGCTTTAGGGGGCTATATAGGTAGGCTTTAGGGGGCTATATAGGTAGGCTTTAGGGGGGACTATATAGGCAGGCTTTAGGGGGGACTATGTAGGCAGGTTGGGGGTATATAGGCAGTCTGTGGGGCTTATGTAGGCAGGCTGGGGGTATATAGGCAGGCTGGGGGGCTATGTAGGCAGGCTGGGGGGCTATATAGGCAGGCTGGGGGCTATGTAGGCAGGCTGGGGGACTATGCAGGCAGGCTGGGGGTATATAGGCAGGCTGGGGGGCTATGTAGGCAGGCTGGGGGTCTATGTAGGCAGGCTGGGGGCTATGTAGGTTGGCTGGGGGCTATGTAGGCAGGCTTGGGGCTATGTAGGCAGGCTGGAGGCTATGTAGGTAGGCTGGGGGCTATGTAGGTAGGCTGGGGGCTATGTAGGCAGGCTGGGGGCCTATGTAGGTAGGCTGGGGGCTAAGTCGGCAGGCAAGGGGGCTATGTAGGCAGGGGTGGGGGCTATGTAGGTAGGCTGGGGGCTATCTAGGCAGGCTGGGGGCTACGTAGGCAGGCTGGGGAGCTATGCAGGCAGGCTGGGGGTAAATAGACAGGCACGGGGGCTATTTAAGTAGGCTGGGGGGACAGGTAAAATCATAAATAATGTACATACCTCGGTCCACGCTCCCCCGATGCGCCGCCGCTCTGCTACTTCCCCTTCCAGCTCTCTGCTCAGCGCGGGCAGCGCGGTGATGTGCGTCACCACGCTGCCCACGTGATCACAGAGAGCCGGGACAGTAAGTAGTAGAGCGGAGCGAGCGGAGCTCCATTCTGCTCTCTCCGGGCAGCGCTGCCTCTGAACGCCCCAATGCAGTATGCGTTGGGCCCCTCAGCTCCTCACCCGCCGGTAGTGAACTAGTATGTTTGTTGCCGGCGGGCCCAGGAGCGGCATTACCGGGGTAGCGGACGCGGTAGCACCTGCGCCGGGCCCCCTAAGAGCACGGGCCCCGGGGCAGCCGCTACTCCGGTAATTACGCCCCTGTTTTCAGGCTGCTTTTGAGGCTGGTGAGAGTGGGGAAGAGTCTGAGGTGTTGGGGCAGTGAGTTCCAGAGTATGGGGGAAGCACGAGAGAAGTCTTGGAGATGGTTATGTGAGGAGTTGACACGGGTAGAGCAGAGAAGAAGGTCCTGTGAGGAGCGGAGACTGCGTGAGGGGAGATATCTGGAGATTGCGTGAGGGGAGATATCTGGAGATTAAGGCAGAGATGTTTGAAGTGGAGAGGTTATGAAGAGCCTTGTAGGTCAAGGTTACTAACTTGAACTGGATTCAATGGGCAATGGGAAGCTAGTGAAGGGATTGGCAGAGGAGAGAGTCAGAGGAGTATCGAGGAGAGAGGTGAATTAGACGGGCGGCAGAGTTAAGGATGGATTGGAGGGGAGCGAGGGTTCTAGCTGGGAGGCCACAGAGAAGTATGTTGCAATGGTCTAGTCGTGAGATGACGAGTGCGTGCACAAACATTTTTGTGCTTTCGAAGTTAAGGAATGAGCGGATATGGGAGATATTTTTTAGGTGGAGGCGGCAGGCAGCGGCGAGGGTTTGGATGTGTGGTTTGAAGGACAGATTGGAGTCAAGGGTTATCCCAAGGCAGTGGACTTGTGGAGCCAGTGAGAGAGTGTAGCCATTGACTGTGATAGAGAGATCAGATGAAGAGATAGAGTGGGACGGTGGAAGGATGATGAATTCAGTTTTCTCCATGTTTAGCTTCAGGAGACTTGAGGAGAAGAAGGAGGATATGGACGAAAAAGTCTGAAATGAGAAAACCTCTTTAATTTCATAATGTTTCCCATAAACCTTTGCTTTATGCAAAACAGTCAGAGAGGTCTGAATGGCAAGTAAACCCTCACACCGACCAAGATCTTTCCCCTTTTGAAGCCACTCTTGCCTCTCACCCAGCCAACCAATAAATTCTACACTGCACTGACAAGGGGCAAATACCCTGAAACAGCTGTCTGTAGTGGAACTTAACTGGTTTGGCTCAAATCCCTTTCACATTGCTAGGCTCCTGCGAGCTACATGTGAGCTAAGGATAGATAACTACATCCAATAGAGTGTGCTGTACTGTAGAGCTCCTCAGCTTTTTTCCCATAAGCCTTTGCTTTATGCAAAACAGTCAGTGAGATCTAAATGGTAAGTAAACCCTCACACCGACCAATTTATTGGTTCCTCTCCTCAAGGAGAGAGCTTTCCCCTTTCGATAATATTTCTTTATAATGGTCAGAGCTAATAACCCCTGTCCTACCTTAACATAGTTATAGAGTAAAATTATACAATTCTGTCTGCATAAGGTAGGCACTAGTGACTGCTTAGGAGTTTACTGCTTACAAACCTATATGGGTCCAATTAGGTTTGGCCATAAATCCAGAATATTATAATGTAATTAATTGATTATGACAGGGGAAGTGGTGGACATAAATAAGAAGTTCTAAACAAGGACCTTGCTAGACAATGAAGACACCTGATACATCAGAAGAAGGGTAAATAGAATGTCCCTACTGTGCCTGCTGTGTTGTCCAATGTTCCAATGCCATGAGATTCACTCAGACTGAAAAGAATACATTGCCTCATTATAGAACATAATGATCCATCAATTAAATTGTCCTCTGTGCCTGGTTTGCCTCACAATGCCCCCAATACTATAACTGCTTGCTGTGCTGCCCAGTACACCACCAAATATAAGGACTGTGGTTATGTCTAGTGTCTCCTAATCTCCTGCCTTTAATAATTGCAACACACCACTCACAGTAGCATCAAGGAGGACGTGATGTAAGAGGGCTTATTGCTCCACATCATGTCCACTTATGAAATCTGCTATGGGATGCCACTTGCTCCAATCAAGACATTTTTATTGTAAGAAGAATCAGAACTCAATTAAGGACATAGAAACAAATTAATGTTGGATGTTAGAGTTACACTTAAAAGGGGTTTTCTATCTAGCTATTTTCACAAAAGCTGATCTTCTACCCTTGCTTCAGGCTCCACTTTCTATTCAGGCAGTGGACAGTTCTACAGCAGTGACTGACATTTAAAAAGAACCTGGCAGCTACTTTATGCTGCCCGAATGATAGGCAACATGAAATAGCTGCAGGTTACTTGATCCTAATCATGTGTGTTTTCCCTGAAACGCTGTTGTATTCCTGGGTAAAACACTCAGTGAAGTTATCAAGGGTCCAGGGAGAAGTCGGTGTGCCCGGTCCGATGTGAAGCTTCTCCCTGTTCCCTCTTGGCTGACAGCGCTCTCATATGTTTGTCTATAGGTAGAGAGCTATCAGTCAAACTGAGGGGGTGGGGAGAAGCTGCACATCGGACTCATCTCCCCGCACCCAGGACAACTTCACTGGGCATTTTACCTGGGAATGCCGCAGGGTTTCGGGATAAAACACACAGGGTTAGGATTGGGTAACAGGTTCCCTTTAAGCTCTGCTAGCTCCTATTGCTAGCTGAACCTGTTACAGAGAAACTACTGATTAAGAGGTTGTGGAAAACAATGACACTGTCCAAAGAGGATGTCTGACTATAAATGTGAACTAGCTGAGCTGTATTTGTCATGAGAGGAAACTTCTAGTGAGAAAGGAAAACTTACCTTTTGCCAAGACACACTGTTAGCTGCTGGGTGACACTTATCTTTGTATGTATTTACACAGCAATGTGTCCTGCAAACCTAACAGGACAGGACAAGACTTCTCCCAGGTCAGTAAATCTAAGGGTTAAAGTTTTTCTTAGTGAGAAAAATAACAGAAGAATACATAATAAAGTACAGCAAGGACTAACATCACCAGCTCAGCTACTGCTAGAACAGAGAGAGGTGTTTGGAAACTTAGGGAAAAATCTGCAAACAAGCAGATGAGAACTGCTCTAAGGACTCGTTCACACGGCTTATTCTGCTGCGGATTGGCGCCGTACTGTGCGCCGGATTTGCGCTTCAGTACGGCGCCAATCCGCGGCAGCAATTACGGTAATCCACTGCTCTCATAGAGAACAGTGGAATCCGTCGCTCCTCCCCGCTCGGCACATCCGCCGCGGGGGGGAGAAAGTGACATGCACATTATTTACGGGGCGTACGCGCCGTAAACAATGCATTATCTATGGGGCCGGGAGCGGCGCCCCCGCCGCGCTCCGGCCACGCCCCCATCCCGCCCCTTATTCACGGCGGATTTGTGAGCTCAATACGGCTCACAAATCCGTCGGGAATAAGCCGTGTGAACACGGCCTTACTCTGAAACTTTGGAACAGCAATCTTTATTTACCTTTGCTAATCAACAAGATTAGAATACCCCTTTAACTTACATTTAAGGAGTTTAAAGAATCAGAAGTATTTACTTGAATGAAGAAGCGATTGTGGAACATTATCTAATTGCATCTATTGCAGGGACTACATGTTTGGTCTGTTTTATCCTCCAACTACTGTGAAAGACAAATGAAGTCTTGTATCCCTTTCAGTATACTGGAGCAGGGCCAGCTACCTACTGGGAACTCCATCTACCTACGTTCCTACTGGGGGGACTCTATCTACCTACCTTCTGGGGGTGCTATATACCTACCTACAAGAGGGGGGTGCTATATACCTATTTACCTTCTGGGAGCCCTATAAAACTAACTACTTACGGGGGCTATATACCTACCTGCTTACAAAGGGGGCCTATATACCCAGCTGTCAAGGGCCCCACCTAACTAACTACCAGGGCACCAAGGAGGTAATTACTACTATTTGTGGCACTATGGATGGGGAGTTTAGACATGGGGGTGTTGCAAAGATGAGAAGGTGATAGAAAGTGAGGAGTCTAACATGTTTGTGTTGTAAACTCTACAGGGACAAGTGGTGGCTGGGAGAAGTCATCCTGTGTGCACTTGTATCTACTACTATATGATCTCTGTATGGAGGTAATATAAAGTCTGCAGAGCCTGTGTACATTGGTATCTACAACTGTATGGTCACTGTTTTGAGTTCATTTACAGTCCGCAGAGCCTGTATGCACTTGTATCTACCACTATATGATCACTGTATGGAGGTAATATAAAGTCTGCAGAGCCTGTGTACATTGGTATCTACAACTGTATGGTCACTGTTTTGAGGTAATTTACAGTCCGCACTTGTATCTACCACTATATGGTGAATGTATGGAGGTAATATTGATCTTGGTGTGATGGCTTATATTCAGTAACAGTATGGTGCTATTATTCAGTATATATATGTGGCGATGATGTGGCAGTATTATTTGGTCTTTGTTTAGTGTTGTTATTGATATTATTGATCTTGATATATTGATTAGGTCAGTAACAGTATAGTGGTATTAGTCACCATATGGTAGTGATATGAGCCACAGTATTATTTGGTCTTTGTATATTGTTGTATGGCAATATTGGTCTGGGTATGCTGGTTTGGTCAGTAACATTATAGTGGTGACACATGTGATCATGTGGCGGTACCCTGTTTTTCCGAAAATAAGCCCTCCTCCAAAAATACGCCCTAGCCTGATTTTCACTGATTCTTGGAGGAAGCTTTAACTATAAGCCCTACTCCAAAAATAAGCCCTAGTTAGCGTCAGGAGCAACCTGAGGAAGTGCGGGTATACCGCAAGAAATGCTTTGAGCTTTTAAATCTATTTGTTTTAATTGTGTGTCAGCAAGAGTCTGTTACACTTTTAGACAATAAAAGTGAGTTTGTTTCTACTAAAGCTAGTGAGAGATCGCTGTTCCTTTCATCTTGGAGCGCCGGATCCAGCTCCATTTTGGACATCTCTATTGTTTCTGCCAAGGTCCAGTCGGGACTTGTGTATACCTTTGGATCCAGGCTGCTATCCTCAGGGCGACGGTGCCAATAGCCCTAGAAGCTTTCTTGAGTGTTGTGCCTCTTTGGATTGCACAACCTCATCAGGTGAGATCCTTTCATCATTTTTTTGACTCATTTAATATTTTAACGGCATTACACTATTGTGTGCCCTTCCCCCCCTCTTTTTCTCTTTTATCTAATATATATATATATATATATATATATATATATATATAATATATACAGTAAATACCCTATAGACAAAAACCATGATGTGTATGCGGTGTATATACATGCTGGTAGTTCCACAGCAGCTGCCAAGGAACTAAGTGCCACATGTATGAAAACTGTCTAGGTCTAAAACTCACATTGTTGCCCCTCTCATTTCATATTGTGCTCTGGAAAAATGAGAGAGTCACTCTGATTGGTCGCTTTGGGTAACAAAGTGAGTTTTAGACCTAGACAGATTTTATACATGTGGCCCTAACTGTCCCAGCATGCAGTGTCTGCCCCCATCGTGTTAAAAAAATAAGCAATCCCCCAAAAATAAGCCCTAGCCCTTTTTTGGGAAATGAAAATAATATAAGACCCTGTCTTATTTTTGGAAAAACATGGTATTTGCTGGCCCTAATATATGTACTGACCCAGCCTTCTGTTTAATGGGTTAACTTTGTGCTGGTACTACAAGGAGTGCTACATTATATGTGAGGAGTATATTGTTTCCAGACAAGAACAGAATGAGTTAGTGTAATAAAAAATTAGACAACGTAAAGATCTGAGCTTCAGAACTGTAAAGTAGCAATAGAGTTCTCCGTACAGTGTGGGTACTATTAAGATAGATGTGAGAACACACAGACTTCATCATGACCTGTAAAATGTTCTTATTGTTTGTTAACAAATTTCATGCAAGACAAACGGTTCTGGCCTTGCTGAATTTTAAGCAGACAAATTTTCTCCTCTGATCCAGCTCATCTGTTCTTTCTATCAGCAATCACTTTCCTATGTCAAAGCTGACATATTCACTCAGACTGAAAAGAATACATCACCTCAGTGTAGAACAAATTGACCCATCACTTGAAAACATTTTCTTTATGCATAGAATATGATGCTACTTGGCTTGTTTATGCTTTAGCCCAAGTGACATATGCTTTAAATTACACAAATATCGCTTAATAAGTATCAAGTATTTTATCTTCTTTTTCTTATACGTTTTAAATTGTGCACATTTATTTCTGTTGTCTCTAAACCATTTTGTACAGTTTTAGAATGTTGCAAAGAATTCTTGTCACAGAGTAATTATGTTATGAAATATATTATTGTTTTTAATTTTAGAGGCTGAGCTTGCATATAATGTATTTCATAATAGGTTCACAGTTGCTCAATGACAGTAATACCATTTGTTTAATAAGTTTTATCCGTTCTATGTTGTATTCTAAAACTGAGAGGTCTATAAATTGTATTGCGTTTTTTTAATTGCTACTTTCTATGTTACAAAAAGTGCATAAGTTCCTCAACATACAATATTAATTGGTTCTGGAAAGACCACTCTATGCTGAAACTTTTTATTGCATGTTAAAACCATAACTCTATGGAAAATTGGTAACTGATTCCAAAGCCCAAAATTTGTCACCCAAGATGATGTAAAATTAGGATTAAGGAAAATGAAGTAGATAAGTCTTTACATATAACAATCAGAAAGAGCTGCTGGAGGTGGAAATCACGTTCTATGTTGAGGAGAGGAGCTTATTTGGGTCATGTTCTTTGTACACAATCTATCAGAAACCAAGGAAATGGGGTCCTTACCTGGTGCCCAAAGAAGCCACACATCCTGGCACATGTGAAAAGCAGTTCAGAACAAGCAGTACCACACTGTACTATAGAGAGGTGCTACTAGACCGCCAATCACTGCATGCACTGCACTAACACAGGGGATTTATTGGCAAAATGTTCATGATAATTGGTCGTCCAGTCATTTACATGTGCTGCAGATCAGCGTCTGGCATTGCATGGTGAGAGTGGCTTTAAGATGCATCGTTCCTTCCTGGGACTTGTGGGCCACATGTATGAAAACTGTCCAGGTCTAAGACTTTCTTTGTTGCACAAGGGTCCTCGGTTCAAATCCCTGCAGGAACCAAACCTGTGGATTTTATTTCTCTTTATCAATGCACAGACCTCATTGAGGTTTCTTTTTTTATTTATTTGCACTGTTTGACTAATTACTAAAGAGTACAGAGGACAGGAGTAGAATGACAGAACCTGGGGTTGAACACTCAGTATCTGCCTGAGAGGAGAGGTGATATCTGAGCATGTCTGGCCAGGACTGAGTTGCTCTCAGCCCTGGTTGTATTCCCTGGAGATGAGCTGTAAACAATGGATCACTAAAAGAGCAGCTAAAACAAAAACGGTGCAGAATTTTTTAATAATATTGAATGGTGAAAATTTTTATTTTTTAATTTGCAAGCTTCCCACATCAATTTCACTTTTTGGAAAAACCCCTTAAAAAGTTGTCGTTAAGTTGGGTAATCAAGCTCTTGTGCTAGGGATGTGCTTTGACATCACAATGGTCAAATGGCTGCTTAGAGCAATCAGATAAGTGATAAAGCGGGGGGCGGGGAGGACTGGTTGGTAACCTAAAGAAATTTGTGTACACTGGCAGTGGATAAAATGTTCTTTAGCTCCTGAACAAAGTAAAATAAAAACCGCAATGTATGTGGTTTTCATTTATCTTTCCCTACATGTTAAAAGCTAAAAATTGTGGCGAGAAAACCCCTTCAAGAGGCTCATGCTTTGTTTTTTTTCTTTAGGAACAGCACTAGAGATAGGCGAATTCATTCTAACGAAGTGGAATTCGTTTAGAATTTCAGGAAAATTTTGGTTCTGAACGAAGTCGAAGTTTGGGGTACTTCGGGTGAACGAAGTTTTGCTTTTCATTGATAAAATGGCTGTAGCACATGGCGTTTTCAAAGGGGGAAAGAACTCTGGGAGGAAAAGGGCATAGCCTGCATGACATGTGCAGAGATGAAGCCAATCAGAGACCGGCAGGATTTTGTGAAGTCACCGAAAAATATAAGTCCGGGGCGACGCTGGGAGCTCACATCCTCTCACTGTACTGATCAGGGAAGGTGCTGCTGCGTCTGATTGTGATAGCTCTTACTGAAGAACTGATTTTTATACAGCGATTTTTGTGGGGTGTCTCAGCTTGTCTCAGAGACTGCTTCTCTTAATGTTCTATTTCTGATTTTTTGGGGTATGGATCTGAAGTCCAGTGTGCGTCCACTGCAGCTGCATATACATTTTAATGCTATCTGCTCACAGCACATTGAATATCCAAGGGGGATCTAAGCCAGTTCCTGTTGTATTCATTTAAAGAAACAGCGTGTCACGTTAAGGGAGGTTCAGTGAGCCCTAACTGGAACCCAGCCCACTGTCCCTGTCTGCTTGACGTGCTGCCCTAGGCGGCAGACGCAATCTGGGCGACAGTCCCTGCGCTGCTAAAGTGCTGGGCCGCAGAAGGAAGAATAGTCAGACAGTCTGGGTCAATAACAAATAGGAACGCCAAAGCCACAAATCAGAACCAGAGGAATAAAAGTAAACAAGCCGAGGTCAAAACACGAACGGAAGCGAAGCACAAAATCAGGAGACAAGCCGAAGTCAGGAGAACAGGCCGAGGTCAGGTACACAGATAAGCAAAACACAATAACCAAACAAGAAACACGAGGTATCCAGGAAAAATCACAGGCGCAGCACCCAGCCTTTAGGAGTTTAAATGGGGTTCCGGATACCGCCCCTGCAGCTGATTGCAGCGGGGCCCCCGGTCCTCCCATTGGCTGGTGCAACTCGCCCCCTGTCAGGAGTGGCTGGGCCGCTGTCACTCACAGAGTCAGCAGCATGTGTATCAGGGTGGGATCGTGCATCAGCTGCTGCAGCCTGTTGATCTCTGCAGCCTGAGCACAGCCTAGCCCTGACACAGCGTTTTTACAATACAAACACCACTTCATTTTTCGCTGCTCAATTCTTTTGCGCAATATACATCCAGGGGTTAATTAAGAGTTGTTTTTCTGCTGTGTGACTCCAACAAACCGTATTTTACACCGCCAAAAAATAAAAATTTCCTGTAGCATAATTTACAAGCGAAGGTTAATTACAATTTTTTCTCATGTTGTGTAGCGTAAAAAATACGCCATTGTAACACGCTACAAAGCTAGTAGTTTGTGGCTGCTGAGAAGTCATATTCACCGCCAAAAAAATACAATTTTCCTGTAGCATAATTCACAAGCGAAGGTTAATTACAATTTTTTCTCTTGTTGTGTTGCGTTAAAAAAACGCCATTGTAACACGCTACCCAAAACTAGTAGTTTGTGGCTGCTCAATTCTTTTGCGCAATTTACATCCAGGGGTTAATTAAGCGTTGTTTTTTCTGCTGTGGTGACAAAAAAACCGCCTTTTTCACCGCCAAAAAATACAATTTTCCTGTAGCATAATTCACAAGCGAAGGTTTTAAATTTCAATTTTTTCTCTTGTTGTGTAACGTAAAAAATACGCCATTGAACAACGCTACAAAGCTAGTAGTTCTTTGGCTGCTCAATTCTTTTGCGCAATTTACATCCAGGGGTTAATTAAGCGTTGTTTTTCTGCTGTGGTGACTCCAAGAAACCGTCTTTTCACCGCCAAAAAATAAAATTTTCCTGTAGCATAATTCACAAGCGAAGGTTAATTACAATTTTTTCTCTTGTTTATGTAGCGTAAAAAAATACGCC
>JAODAL010057461.1:0-22666 GCA_025379985.1 Phyllomedusa bahiana
CACTGAAACTGTAAGAGGTGCAAAAGACCACCAATCATTTTGAAATGCACCTAAACTAAACATGTAAGAGCAGAAAAGGGACATGTAGTCCCGGGGCACTGTACTGTAGAGAGGCACAAAAAGACCCCCAACCCACTGCCTGCACCTCCCTAGTCCCATGTAAGAGCAGTACAGGACATTTAGACCGCACGTCCTATAGAGGCGCTATAAAACCCTCCAATCACTGCCCCGGGCACCTCACTAAAACATGAAAGAGCAGTACAGGACAAAAGGGAAACCGGGCACTTTTACTGTAGGGAGGTTTCTTAGCCCCAATCACTGAAAGGCCCCCCCCGCTAAACAGGGTTAAAGCAAACGGACATTTTGCCCGGCACGTACTGTAAGAGGCTAAAAAGACCGGGCCAATCACGCATACACCTCACAAATCCCGGTAAGAAGCAGTAAAAGGATATTAGTACCGCACGAAACTGTAAAGGTGCTATAGCCCGGGCCAATCATTTCATGCTCCTAACTAATACATGTAAGAGCAGTACGTAATGCAAAAAAAAAAAAAGGAAGGGGGGGCGCAAAATTTAGTTTTTATATTGAAAATAATGGGGGAATAAAAACGGAAGGAAAACCCTTTCTCCCTTTTTTGGTGTTGCGCCCCTTAAATTTAGAAGCAGCAACACTCAAAAAGCGCTTACAGGGCATTTGTACCCCTAGCCCTTCCCTACGGCACCCCGTTTGGCCTATAGCTCCGTTCGGATAACCGGTGGGAAAAAAAATTCCCAAAGGGGAAAAGGAAGAAAAAAAAGGGACCCGGCGAAACGTGAAAGGGGAAAAGAAAAAACCCCAGGTTTATGGGGCTTTTCATTAGAAGATTTTTTTTTATTTTTAAAAGTGACTCGGTTGGTTCCCGGCCCAAAATTTAAAAAACACAAACAAAAAAAGGGTACTTACGCTTTTTTCGCGCGTACAGCCGGTTTTCATCAAAGTAAAAATAAAAAAGGGAACACTGAAGTAAATAATTTTAAACAAAACATATCATTGGTTTTTTTGTTTTACAAGTAAATGAAAATAAAAAGGGAAACCCAGGTGGGAAGAAAAAAGGGAGACTTTAAATTGGACAGGAAAATTTCCCCCAATCGATGGGGAAGACTTTAAATAAGAGACGGGATAACCCGGGGTTAGACTAAAACCCCCCGGGGCACAGGGCTATCTTATGTGGTGCAAGACAACAATAAAAACAAAAATTTTGAATTTTGGGTTGAGTGAGCGTTTCTGTGTGTACGTGAACTAATAAGGTGATACCCCGGGGTGGCGATGTAGATAAATCCCCAAACGGGGAGATGGCCCAAATTTGGAAATAAAAAAATACTTCCTATAAGAAATCAGAAAAAAGGGTTTTTAATAGACCCGGGGTTTAAAATGAAAGCCCAAACGGGATTAATGATGAGTCAAAATCAGAAACCAAAAAAAAGGGTTGGGAAGCTTTAAAACAAACAAAATATTATAAGGGAAAGTGGGGTTAAAAACCAAAAACAACTTTAGACTTTAATTTAACATGGGAAACACATTTAAAAAGTGTGCATAACGAGCATGGTAACGTAACACTCTTTAAACCCATAAAATTAGGATCTGATTTTTCATGGGGTTTTGAAAAAAATATACAACAAAAGGAAAACAAGAAAAAAATTTTAGGTATGTGGGAGACTCCCAGGTTTAAAAACCTCAGGACAATAAAAAAAAGCCTTTTGGGCAGTTTTAAAACTATGGAAAAAATTTGAAAAAACTAAAACATTTTTTAAAAAAAAATTTAATTATATGTAGCCTGGTTTAAAACTAAATCCTAACCTGGAATCAAAACCTTTTAAAACCTGATTTTGTTTCAGAAAATGGGGGTTGAGTGAATTTTTTAAAATTTTTTTTTTTTTTTTTTTTTTTTAGTTGGGGGTTTTAAACCCGTTCGAATGAATCAAAAAGGGTTTTTAATAAATTAGTTCCGTGGCACCCTTTTGAGGCCCTTGGGGAACAAAGCCCTGCAGCCTAACATCCAAACATCCCTTTTTTTGGGAGACCTGGGACGGTTGGGAAAATTTTGGGGGAAAGAAGTCAACAGGAGTAATATTTAAAACTGAAAAATCTCTCTGGGGGATTTCGTTACAATGGCGGAAACCTTTTAAAACCAGATCACCTCTTTTGACACAGGCTCTATGGCCATTGAGACGAAGGTGCAATGGCCCGGGGTGTTTTTCCAAAATATTGAAGGCTTACAACTTTCCCTTTTAATACGTAATAAAAAACAAACGAGCTCTTGCAATTGAGGGGGTATAATTTTTTTTGGGAAAAGTTTTTTAATTTGTTACAACGAAGTAAACTGATCTAGTGGTAATGGCCCCCGGAAAAAACATAAAAGGGAGAGGGAAGATTTCCCCATGGGTTTTTCTTCCCGGTTGGGGGAATTATTAAAGGGTAAAATCTGTTTTGGGGCTTTTACTCGACAAGGGGGGTACCCGGGTTTTTTAAAATTCGGGGGGGCCTCCTATTAAAAATATCAGGCCCGGCAGGTAAAAGTGGACCCCAAATTTTGGGTCAATTTTTGAGAATAAAACCAAAGTTTGTCCCCGATTTTTTTTATGGGGATCGGAGGAAATTAAAATTTTTGTGAAAAAGGGGGTATTTTGTTTTTGCGCTGGCCTTCATCGTTTTTTTTTCTTTTTTTTGAGAAAAATCTTTTCGGTCAAGGTAAATTTAAATTTTTTTTTATAGCCCTCAATAAAAATTCTCAGGGGTTTTTTTTTTTCCCCGGGAAACTAATTTTTCCCAAAGGGTTTCCTTTTGGTGCACATAAAACAAATCTTCGGGAAAACCCTTTTTTTGAAATCTTTTTAAAATTGGGCCCCAAAAATATGTTTTCCCAAAACCAGGGTTTATGGGGGGCGTTTAAAATGAAAATACGAATTGCTGCCAAAGGTTTTGAAAAAGGGTGGACGGATGAAATAAACCCTTTTTTGATGGAAATATTTAAAAACCAGGGAAATCTATGGAAATTTTGCTGGTTTTTGCCACCAAAAAGATCCCCTTTATAATTTTTATTTAGATGGTTGATGAAAGGGGAAAAAAATTCGGGGGGGCCGACCAAATGAAAAGAGATCGTCTATGAAACTCTTATATAGAGAAAACATATTGGAAAAAGGGAGTGCTGGTTAAAATATGTAAATCAGTCCCCCCGTACGCCCCCAAAAAAAAGTTTTGGGGTACCGGGGGGGAAAAAATGGGCCCATGGCATTTCCCCCGGGTTGCCCTATAAAAGGGCGCTATTGTGATGAAAAAAATTGTTTTTTTAATATAAAACTTGACCTTTAATGAGAAATTCTTTTTTTTAATAGTAAGGGTAGGGTCAGGTTTAATAAAAATCCTTAAAAAACATTGGATTCCTAAATGGTTTTGAAAAATTGGGAAAATAGTGAAGCTACACCCTGTAATAAGAATTTTAAAAAAAAGGGGTTAAAAGGGAAGTTCTGATAGGTTTGGATAATTTTTCCCCGAATCCCTTAAAAAAACTTTTCAGATTTTTGACCCAAGGGGGAAAAAAGTAAATCTAAATAGGGGGAAAACTGACTTGTTTTATTTAAAAAGAAAACTGCATGCACCTCCCCTAATAATGTAAGAGCAGTACAGGACAAGTAGTACCCGCACTGCAAATGTGAGAGGTTCTTTTAGAACCCTCCAATCACCCGCAATTTTCCCACCTAAAACATTTTAAGACAGTAAAAGGGCATGAAATAACCGCAAATGTACTGAAAAGGGGGCGCAAAAGACCCCCCAATCACTGTCCACCCCACTAATTTCCTGTAAAAGCAGTTTCAAAGGGCATTTTTTACCCCGCAAATGAAATGTAAGAGGCTATAACCACCAATCACTGCTGCCCTCACAAAAAAATGTAACAAAACCCGTACAACCCTTAAATAACCCCATTGTACCCGTAGAGAGGTGCTAAGACCAAACCCAAAACACTGCATGCACCCCACAATTTCAAGTAAGAGCAGTAAAAGGGGCTGAAAACCCCCACTGTAAATGTAGAGAAAGGGTATAGACCACCCAAACAAATCAAAGACCTCACTAAAACATGTAAAAACAGGAAAAGGACATTAGTACCCCCCACGTACTGTAGAAGGTTTCAAAACAACCCCCCAAAACACTGCATTAAATCCCCCCACTAATACCTGTAAGAGCAGTCTGGACATGTATACCGCACTGTACTGTAAAACAATACAGACTGCCAATCCCCCGCAAAGCACCTCACCCAATACCAAAAAAGAGCATTTCAGGGCATGTAAAAACCGACATGACTGTAGAGAGGAGCTATAAAACCGCCAAACCCTGCATGCACCTCACTAATACATGTAAGAGAAATACAGGCATGTATAAACCCCCCACCCGTCCCGAAGGGGGGGTCCAAAACCCCCAATCACTTCAAAGCACCTCACTAATACATGTTTAAAAGCAGTACAGGAAAATGTATACCCGGGACTGTACTGTAGCGGGTGGGGGAAAACTCCCAGTCACTGCAAAGCACCTCACAATACTGGGAAGAAAAAGTACAGGGCATGTTTGTACCCAAAACTGTACTTGGTAGAAGGCGCTTTTAGACCCACCAATCACTGCAAAAGCCCTCACCCATTACATGTAAGAGCATTTCAGGACCCTTGTAGACCGCACTGTACGTAGAGGGGGGGCTTTTAGACCACCAATCACTGCATGCACCCACTAAAACATGTAAGGGGCAAATACAGGGCATGGGAAATACCGGGACGCACGTAGAGAGGCGCTATAAAACCCCCAATCACTGCATGCACCTCACAATACATGAAAGGGGCAAAAAAAAGGGCATGTTTGGACCCGCACTGTAAAAGAAAAAGGGGCTATAGACGGAATCACTGCCTGCACCTCACTAAAACATTAAGAGCATACAGGACAATTTTTACCCACTGTAAATGTAGAGGGGGCCCCATAGACTGCCAAAACACTGCATGCACCTCACTAATACATGTAAGAGCAGTAAAAGGAAAAAGTACAAACCCCACTGTAAATTTTAGAGAGGCGCTATAGACCACCAATCACTTGGGATGCACCTCACAAAAACATGTAAGAAAAGTCCAGGACATGTAGTACCCAAACCCTTTTACTTTAAAAGGCGCTAAAGACCACCAATCCCTGCAAAGCACCCCACTAATACCGTAAGACATACAGGACATATAACCGCACCCGTACTGTAGGGAGGGGTATAGACCTCAAATCACTGCCGCACCTCACTAATACTTTAAGACATACAGGACATGTAGTAAACCGCACGTACTGTAAAGGGAGGCGCTATAGACCCCCCAATAAATGCATGCACCTCACTGATCCCTTTAAGAGCAGTACAACATGAATAAACGCAAATGTACTGTAGGGGAGGGGCCCATAGACCAAACCCGTCCGCATGCACCTCAAAATCAAAAGAAGGGGCAGTTTCAAAGGGGAATTAGTACCCCCACTGTACTGTTTGAGGGGCGCAAAAACCTCCCCAACACTGCATGCACCTCAAAAAGTACTGAAAGCGTACAGGACATGTAAATACCACACTGTACTGTAGAAAAGGGGCTTTTAAAAACCGCCAACCCCTGATGCACCTCACTAAAAACATGTAAGACAAAATTTCAGGGCAAAAGAAAAACCCCCCCACTGTTTCTGAGAGAGGTGCTATGGGCCACCAACACTGCAAAAGCACCTCACTAAAAACATTAAAGCAGACAGGGGCATTTAGTACCCCCACTGTAAAATTTGGAGGCTCTATAGACCAAACACGCATGCACCCCCCCTAATACATGAAAAAGCAGGACAGGCATGTAGTACCGCACTGGGACTGTAGAGAGGCCCATAGACCGGGCCCAAACACTGCAAAACCTCACTAATACATGAAGGCAACAGGACATGTAGTACCGCACTGTACTGTTTGGGGGGGCGCTATAGACCTCCAATCACTGCAAGCAAACCCCACTAAATACATGAAAAACAGTACAGGAAATGTAGTACCCCCCACTGTACTGTAGGAGGTGCTAAGACCGCCAATCCCCCTGCATGCAACCACAAAAACAAGTAAAGCCCGAACAAATGAGTACCGGGGCTTGGGAAAATGAAGGGGGGGCGCTATTTGACCACCAATCACTGCCTGCAAACCCCACAAAACATGTAAAAGCAGTACAGGACAAAGAAAATAAACCCCACTGTACTGTAGAGAAGGGGCTATAAAACCCCCAATCACGGCCCGCACCTCACTAAAACATGTAAAAGCCGTACAGGAAAATGTAGTAACCAAACACTGACTGTAGAGGGCCTACAACCACCAATCACCCGGCTGCACCTCACTAAACATGTAACAGCCCTAAAAGGACATGTAGAACCGCACGTACTGTAAAAGGAGCAAAAGACCCCCAACCCTTTATGCACCTCACAAAAACAGAAAAAAGCAATTTTCAGGACAAAGGTTAAACCCCACTGTACGTAGAAGGCCTTTCAAACCCTCAATCACTGCTGCACCCCACTAATACATTAAC
Organism: Phyllomedusa bahiana; assembly: GCA_025379985.1. Classification (NCBI taxonomy): domain Eukaryota; kingdom Metazoa; phylum Chordata; class Amphibia; order Anura; family Hylidae; genus Phyllomedusa; species Phyllomedusa bahiana. Next base: position 6,582 of record JAODAL010057461.1, read on the forward strand.
CCGCAGTACAGGGGCATGAAATTTCCCCCACTGTTACTGGGAGAAGGGGGCAAAGACCCCCCAATCACTTTTGCACCTCACTAATTTCATGAAAAAGCCGTACCCGGAAAATGTAAAAACCCCCCAAATGTACGTAGAAGGCGCATAGAAACCCCAATCAACTGCATGCACCCACAATTTCATTAAAAGCCGTACAGGACAAAGTAAAACCGCACGTACGAAAAGGGGGCGCAAAACTGCCAAAACATGCATGCACCCACTAATACCGTAAGAGCAGTACAGGGCATGTAAATAAACCGGGGCGCACTGTAGGGGGGGCGCTATAACCCCCCCAAACACTGCATGCCCTCACTAATACATGTAAAAAGCAGTTACGGACAAGTATACCCGCACTTTTAAATTAGAGAGGGGATAGACCGCCAATCACTGCATACACCTCACTAATACATTTAAAAACAAATAAAAGGAAAATGAAATAACCCCCCACGTTTCTGTAGGGGAGGTGCTTTTTTTCACCGCCAATCACTGCATGGGCCCCAACTTTAAACAGGGAAGAGCAGTACAGGGCATGAAATACCCAAAAATACTTTGGAGGTGCTTAGAAACCCCCAAACACGCATGCCCTCACTTATACATGTAGAGCATTAAGAACTTTATTTCCCCACTGTACTTTTAAGGGGGGTGCTTTTAGGGGCCGCCAATCCCCTGCATACACCTCACTAATACATTTAAGAGCAGTACAGGACCCTTAGTACCCCGGGACTGTAAAGTAGGGAGGGGCTATAGACCCCCAAACACCGCATGGGAAACCCCACAAAAACATGAAAAAGCAGTACAGGATAATTAAATACCGCACTGGTTTCTGTAGGGAGGTTCTAAAAACCCCCCAATCACTGCATGCATCTCCTAATAACATGTAAGAGCATTTCAGGACATGTAGTACCGCACTGTACTTGTAAGAGTGCGCTACAACCCCCCAGACCTGGGCGCACCCACTAATACTGTTAAAAGCAGTACAGGACATGTAAATAAACCCCACTGGGACTTTTAGAGAGGTGCTATAGACCACCAATCACTTTCAAAGCACCCACTAATACATGTAAGAGCAGTACAGGGCATGTATACCGCACTGTACTGTATAGAGGCGCAAAAGAAACCCCCAATACTGTCTGCACCTCACTAATACAAGTAACAGCAGTACAGGACATGTATTTCCCCCCACGAACGTAGAAGAGGGGGCAAAAGACCACCCAATCAATGCATGCACCCACTAATTTCATGTTTAAAAGAGGAAAAGGACATGTAGTACCCCCCCCCCGACTGGGCGAAAAGGCGCTAAGGGCCACCAAACACTGCTTTCAAACCCCACTAATAAATGTAAAGAGCAGTACAGGACCCTTTAAATAACCAAAACTGTACTGTTAAAAGAGGGCCCAAAAGACCCCCCAAACACGCCCTGCACCTCACTAAAAACATGTAAAGCAAACAGGACATTAGTACCCCACTTTTTACTGTAGAGAGGCCCGGGTATAGACCACCAATCACGGGATGGACCTCACTAAAACATGAAAAGCAAATACAGGGCAAGTAGAAAACCGGGACGTTTCTTTTAGAGAGGCCCTTAAAAGCCCCCCAAAACACTGCATGCCCTCACTAATCATTTAAAAACAGTACAGGACATTAGGTACCCCCCCTGCACTGTAAGAGGGCAAAGACCCCCCAAACACTGCATGCACCTTTTCAAAACATTTAAGAGCATACAGGGCAAGTAGTACCAAAATTGTTTCGTAAGAGGCCCCTAAAGACCCAAACAATCACTGAACCTCCTAATGCTGAGATTTTAAAAGAAAACCCCCGATTTGGCGGGATCAGTGTCTTGAAACCGTACTGAACATGCGATGTCCTGGGAAAGACCACTGTATGTTGAAAGTATTGTATCCTGAGGGCACTGGTGATGTAGATCAGAAAAAACAAAGACCCCAAAAACAGTGTTTTACCCCTTCTGGAGATGTAGGAGTCTATCGACAACTGTTTGGGGGGAAATGAATCACCCACTTTGCCCAAATTTTGTCGAAATTTTGCATTTTTTTGGTGCTTTTTTTTTCCTGTTATTTGTGAAGCAGGGCACAATTTTTCCCGTCTTTTGCGCCTTTTGCATTAGTTTCTGTTTCTGGACCTAAAATTTGGGCATTTTTTATGTGTTATTTTTTTTTATAGCCCTAATACGTGCTCTCCACTCAAATGCATAAAATGCTACAGTGTCGCACAAAAAAATGTGAGGACGCGATCTATCCGCAGACCGATACTAAAAAGTAACGGGCCCCCACTGAACCTTATATGCTGCCTCCTCCTGAGCTTCTGGGCCCCGGGGCCATCCTGACTTCTGGCCCCCGGGGCCCCTCCTGGCTTCTGGCCCGGGGGCCCCCTCCCCGACTTCTGGGAGGGCCTCCTCCTGAGCTTCTGGCCCGGGGCCTCCTCCTGAGCTTCTTGCCCCTGGCCTCCTCCTGAACTTCTTGCCCGGGGCCTCCTCCTGAGCTTCCGGCGCAGGGCCTCCTCCTTACTTCTGGCACAGGCCTCCTCCGGCTTCTGGCCCGGGGGCCCCCTGAGTTTGGGGCAGGGCCTCCTCCTGAGCTTCTGGCCCCGGGGGGCCTCCTCCGGTTTTGGGCCCCCGGGCCCCTTCCCGAACTTTTTGCCCGGGGCCCCCTCCGAGCTTCGGGGCCCAGGGCCTCCCCTGAGCTTCTGGCACAGGGCCTCCTCCTAGCTTTTGGCCCAGGGGTCCCCCCGAGTTCTTCCCCCCGGCCCCCTCCTGAACTTTTTTGCCCGGGGCTCCTCCGGCTTCGGGCAGGGCCTCCTCCCGGCTTCTGGCACAGGGCCCCTCCCGGCTTCTGGCCCGGGGCCTCCTCCTGAGCTTTTGGCCCGGGGCCCCTCCTGAGCTTGGGGGGCGGGCCTCCTCCCGAGCTTCGGACCTGGAGCCCCCTCCTGTAGCTTCGGTCTCGTGACCCTCCTCCTAGCTTCATTTTTGTCAGAGGCTCATCCTGAGCTTCGGGTGCAGGGTCTCCTCTGAGCTTCGAGACCTGGGGCCTCCCTCCTGAGCTTCGTGCACAGGCCTCCTCCTGAGCTTTCATTTGCAGGGCCTCGAATCCTGAGCTCGGGGTGCAGGTCTCCTCCTTGACTTCGGTGCAGGGCCTCCTCCTGAGCTTCTGGCCGCAGGCCTCCCACCTGAGCTTCGTGTGCAGGGCCTCCTCCCTGAGCTTCGGGTAGCGCAGGCCCCTTCTGATCTTCGGTTGCAGGGGCCTCCTCCTAGCTTCGGTTGCAGGCCCCTCCTCCTGACTTCGGTTGCATGGCCTCATCCTGAGCTTTCGGTTTGCAGGGCCTCCCTCCTGACTTCGGGCTCAAGAGCCTCCTCCTGAGCTTCTGGCCCTGGGCCTAATCTCCTGAGCTTCAGGCCCAGGGCCTCCTCGCTGAGTTTTCGGTGCAGGCTCCTCCCTGAGCATTCGTGGCACAGAACCTCCTTCTGAGCATTCTGGCCCTGGCCCTACACCTGAGCTTTTTCGGGGGCGCAGGTCTCCCTCCTGAGCTTCTGACCCTGGGCCCTCCTCCAGACTTCGGGTGCAGGTCTCCTCCTGACTTCGGTGCAGGCCCCTCCTGAGCTTCTGTCCTGGGCTTCTCCTCCACCCTAACTTCTGGCCCTAGGTCCTCCTCCTGAGCTTCTGTCCCAGGGCCTCCTCCTGAGTTTCGGTTGCCGGGCCTCCTCCTGAACTTCTTGCCCGGGGCCTCCTCCTGAGCTTCTGGCGCAGGGCCTCCTCCTGAGCTTCTGGCACAGGGCCTCCTCCTGAGCTTCGGTTGCAGGGGTTCCTCCTGAGCTTCGGTTGCAGGGTCTCCTCCTGAGCTTCGGGTGTAGGGCCTCCTCCTGAGCTTCGGACCTGGAGCCTCCTCCTGAGCTTCGGGCACAGGACCTCCTCCTGAGCTTCGGTTGCAGGGGCTCCTCCTGAGCTTCGGGCTCAGGGTCTCCTCCTGAGCGTCGGTGTAGGGCCACCTCCTGAGCTTTGGACCTGGAGCCTCCTCCTGAGCTCCGGGCCCAGGGCCTCCTCCAGAGCTTCGGACCTGGGGCCTCCTCCTGAGCTTCAGGCGCAGGGCCTCCTCCTGAGCTTCGGGTGCAGGGCCTCCTTTCCTGGCTTCGGTGCAGGGCCTCCTTCTGAGCTTCGGACCTGGAGCCTCCTCCTGAGCTTCGGGCCCGGAGCATCCTCCAGAGCTTCGGACCTGGGGCCTCCTCCTGAGCTCCCGACCTGGGGCCTCCTCCTGAGCTTCGGGCGCAGGGCCTCCTCCTGAGCTTCGGGCGCAGGGCCTCCTCCTGAGCTTCGGGCGCAGGGCCTTCCTCCAGCTTCGGGTGCAGGGCCTCCTCCTGAGCTTTGGGCGCAGAACCTCCTCCTGAGCTTCGGGCGCAGGGCCTCCTCCTGAGCTTTAGGCACAGAACCTCCTTCTGAGCTTCGGGCACGGGGTCTCCTCCTGAGCTTCGGTTGCAGGGCCTCCTCCTGAGCTTCGGACCTGGGGCCTCCTCCTGAGCTTCTGTTGTAGTGGCTCCTCCTGAGCTTCGGTGGCAGGGGCTCCTCCTGAGCTTCGGGCACAGGACCTCCTCCTGAGCTTCGGTTGCAGGGGCTCCTCCTGAGCTTCGGGCGCATGGACTCCTCCTGAGCTTCGGGTGCAGGGACTCCTCCAGAGCTTTGGGTGCAGGGTCTCCTCCTGAGCTTCGGGTGCAGGGCCTCCTCCTGAGCTTCAGACCTGGAGCCTCCTCCTGAGCTTCGGACCTGGGGCCTCCTCCTGAACTTCTGGCCCGGGGCCTCCTCCTGAGCTTGGGTAGCAGGGCCTCCTCCTGAGCTTCTGACCCGGGGCCTCCTCCTGAGCTTCAGCCCTGGGAACCTCCTCCTGAGCTTCGGACCTGGGGCCTCCTCCTGAGCTTCTGGCCCGGGGCCTCCTCCTGAGCTTCTGGCGCAGGGCCTCCTCCTGAGCTTCTGGACCGGGGCCTCCTCCTGAGCTTCTGGCGCAAGGCCTCCTCCTGAGATTCTGGCCCTGGGCCTCCTCCTGAGCTTCGGTTGCAGGGGCTCCTCCTGAGCTTCGGGCGCAGGGCCTCCTCCTGAGCTTCGGGCGCAGGGCCTCCTCCTGAGCTTCGGGTGCAGGGCCTCCTCCTGAGCTTCGGGTGCAGGGCCTCCTCCTGAGCTTCGGGTGCAGGGCCTCCTCCTGAGCTTCGGACCTGGAGCCTCCTCCTGAGCTTCGGACCTGGGGCCTCCTCCTGAGCTTCTGGCCCGGGGCCTCCTCCTGAGCTTCGGGTGCAGGGCCTCCTCCTGAGCTTCGGACCTGGGGCCTCCTCCTGAGCTTCGGACCCGGGGCCTCCTCCTGAGCTTCGGGCCCGGGGCCTCCTCCTGAGCTTCGGGCTCGGGGCCTCCTCCTGAGCTTCGGACCTGGGACCTCCTCCTGAGTTTCCGTTGCAGGGACTCCTCCTGAGCTTCGGTTGCAGGGCCTCCTCCTGAGCTTCGATTGCAGGGACTCCTCCTGAGCTTCGATTGCAGAGCCACCTCCTGAGCTTCGGACCCGGGGCCTCCTCCTGAGCTTCGGTCGTGGGGCCTCCTCCTGAGCTCCGGACCTGGGGCCTCCTCCTGAGCTCCGGACCTGGGGCCTCCTCCTGAGCTCCGGACCTGGGGCCTCCTCCTGAGCTTCGGGTGCAGGGCCTCCTCCTGAGCTTCGGGTGCAGGGCCTCCTCCTGAGCTTCGGGTGCAGGGCCTCCTCCTGAGCTTCGGACCTGGGGCCTCCTCCTGAGCTCCGGACCTGGGGTCTCCTCCTGAGCTTCGGGCGCAGGGCCTCCTCCTGAGCTTCGGGCGCAGGGCCTCCTCCTGAGCTCCTGGCACAGGGCCTCCTCCTGAGTTTCTGGCGCAGGGCCTCCTCCTGAGCTTCGGGCGCAGGGCCTCCTCCTGAGCTTTGGGCGCAGGACCTCCTCCTGAGTTTCTGGCCTGGGGCCTCCTCCTGAGCTTCGGTTGCAGGGGCTCCTCCTGAGCTTCGGACCCGGGGCCTCCTCCTGAGCTTCGGTTGCAGGGCCTCCTCCTGAGCTTCGGGCGCAAGGCCTCCTCCTGAGCTTCTGGCCCTGGGCCTACTCCTGAGCTTCGGACCTGGGACCTCCTCCTGAGCCTCTTCCTCCTGGGTCGTCAGGTTGCCCCTCTACACGGTATCCCATCCGCCTCAGTTCCCTGTTATGTAGCTGCTGTTCTGATGCCCTCGCCCGCTGCGGCAGACATAATCCTGCCAGCCTCTTCACCTCTTCTATTTACCAGGGTAATTTGGCTCTTCTGTAGATGTGTCTCGCCGTTATCTCAGCTCCTCATGTCTATGTGAATAGACAATTTTCACACCTCCGCTCCTCTTGTCCTCAGAAGCCGGCGGCAGAAGCACATTATTTCTTCTGCAGGTTTCGTATTTCTATAAGAGAAGTGTCGGGAAGTTCTAATTGTTATCAATTCAGGTGGAAAACAATCCTCCCGGGGGGACGTCATAATCGGGGCAAAGTCACCCAGAGTGACGTCTCCTACCATGGTGCTCGCCACAAGTCCATCACCCAGCGTCACCCACACAGGTTATGTCACCTGTGCCAGCACCAGTGCTATTTCTCCTCCCATTTAACCCCTTCCTGCCGTGTGGTCATAATTTTGTGGCTCTTCAATTTTTTTCTCTCCCCACATTCCTCCTGAGCTTCGGGTGCAGGGCCTCCTCCTGAGCTTCGGTCCCGGGGCCTCCTCCTGAGCTTCGGACCTGGGACCTCCTCCTGAGCTTCGGTTGCAGGGACTCCTCCTGAGCTTCGGTTGCAGGGCCTCCTCCTGAGCTTCGGTTGCAGGGCCTCCATCCGACTTCGTTGCAGAGACTCACCTCCTGGCTTCGAATGCAGAGCTCCTCCTGAGCTTCGGTGCAGCAGGGCCTCCTCCTGAAGCTTCGACCTGGAGGCCTCCATCCTGGTCTTCAGGCCCGGGCCTTCCACCAGAGCTTCGACCTGGTTGCCTCTCCTCCTGAGCTTCGGACCTGGGGCTTCCTCCTGCGCTCGGCGCAGGCCCTCCTCATGAGCTTCGGGTGCAGTCCTCTCCTGAGCTTTCGACCTGGGCCTCCTCCTGAGACTCGCGTACCTGGGGCCTCCTCCTGAGCTTCGGCACAGGGCCTCCTCCTGACTTCGGGCACAAGGGCCTCCTCCATCCTGAGCTTCGGGCGCAGGGCCTCTCCTGAGCTTCAGACCCAGGCCTCCCCTGAGCTTCTGACCCCAGGGCTCCTCCTGAGCATTATGGGCGCAGGACCTCCTCCTGAATTTCTGGCCCGGGGCCCTCCTCCTGAGCTTCGGACCTTGGCCCTCCTCCTGAGCATCGGCGCAGGCCACCCCTGACTTTAGGCACAGAACCTCCTTTCTTAAGCTTCGGCGCATGGCCTCCTCCTGAGCTCTCTGTGCAGGGCCTCCCTCCTGAGCTCGGACCTGGGCCCTCCTGAGCTTCGTTTGCAGGGGCTCCTCCTGAGCTTCGTTGCAGGGGCTCCTCTGACTTCGGGCACAGGACCTCCCTCCTGAGCTCGTTTGCAGGTTCTCCTCCTGACTTCGGGTGCAGTGCCTCCTCCTGAGCGTCGACCTGGGGCCTCCTCCTGAGCTTTCTGGCCCGGGGCCCTCCCCTGGAGCTTCGGATGCCAGGGCTCCTTCTGAGCATACTGCCCGGGGCCTCCTCCTGATCTTCGTGTGCTGGGCCTCCTCCTGAGCTCGGACCTGGGGCCCTCCTTCCTGAGCATTTGGACCTGGTGGCCTCCCTCCCTGACTTCGGGTGCAGGCCTCCTCCTGAGCTTCGGGTGCGGCCTCCTCCTGAGCTTCGGACCTGGTGCCTCCTCCAGATGCCTTCGGGCCCGGTGCCCCCCTATCCTCCCAGAGCTTTCGGACCTGGCCTCCTCCTGCGCTCCGGACCTGGGGCCTCCCTCCTGACTACGCGCGCAGAGTCCTCCTCTGACTTCTGGCTCATGGCCTCCTCCTGAGCATTCTGGCCCGGGCCCTCCTCCAGAGCATCTGGGCCCGGCCCCTCCTGACTTCGACCTGGGGCCCTCTCCTGGACTTGTTCGGACCTGGGGCATCCTCCCTGAGCTTCGGACCTGGGGCCTCTCCTCCTGAGCTTTCCGACCTGGGTGCCATCCTCCTGAGCTTCGACCTGGGCCTCCTCCGAGCTTCGGACCTGTGGCCTTCCTCCTGAGCTTCGACCTGGGGCCTCTCCACCTGAGCTTCGGACCTGTGGCCCTCCTCCCCTGAGCTTCGAACCTGGCCGCCTGGGCCAGAGCTTCGGACCTGGGGCCTCCTGGGCTTAGCTTCGGGCCTGAGCTCCTGGGCCTGAGCTTCGGCGCAGGGCCTCCTCCTGAGCTCCTTCGGACCTGGGGCCTCCTCCTGAGCTTCGGACCTGGGTTCCTCTGAGCTTCGACCTGGGGCCTCCTCCTGAGCTTCGTTGCAAGGCTCGTCCCCTGGGTCGTCAGGTGCCCCTCTACACGTATCCCATTCCGCCTCAGTTCCCCTGTTATGTAGCTGCTGTTCTGATGCCCTCGCCCGCTGCTGGCAGACAAAATTCCGTGCCAGCCACATTTCAACCTCTTCTATTACCAGGGTAAGTTTGGCTCTTCAGTAGATGTGTTACTCGCCGTTATCACAGCTCCTCCATGGTATATGTGAATATACAAATTTTCACAACTCCGCATCATCTTGTCCTCAGAAGCCGGCGGCAGAAGCACATTATTTCTTCTGCAGGTTTCGTATTTCTATAAGAGAAGTGTCGGGAAGTTCTTCTTGTTATCAATTCAGGTGGAAAACAATCCTCCCGGGGGGACGTCATAATCGGGGCAAAGTCACCCAGAGTGACGTCTCCTACCATGGTGCCCGCCACAAGTCCATCACCCAGCGTCACCCACACAGGTTATGTCACCTGTGCCAGCACCAGTGTTGTTTGTCCTCCCATTTAACCCCTTCCTGGTCATAATTTTGTGGCTCCTCACATTTTTTTCTCTCCCCACATTCCTCTTTTCCATGACTTCTTTATTTTTCCATTACCTAGACCTATGGGTGCTTTTATTGGTGGCTTTTTAATGGCACCATTGACCGTCCCATATGATGTGTTGGGAAACCCCCAAAAATCTTCTGTGAAAATAGACGTTGTTGCTCCATGTTTGCGGGGATTTGTTTTTATGGTGCTCACTCTTTGGTATAAATGTTGTGTTCTTCAGATGGATACGATTCCCATGATACCGGGTTCTGCAACCAATAACTTTTTGCTTCTTCCCCCTATGGGCCCGAGTGTGGGCTGAAGTGTAGATTGAGGTGTAGAAGGGTGTACCAAGATGGCCGACCTATTACTTCCTGCCTGGGACAGGAATTAATAGAAAAATTAGCCTGGCAGTTATGGAAGCCTTCACTAGTCCTTCACCTTCCATGGTAACTGATTGGACCTCGCGCACCATTTCTCATTCATTTATTTTGGCTGCGGCATCTTAATGGTTAAACAGTCAGGATCAGAACCGGCTTTGTGATCTCTACAGAACAGGAGGTGTCAGTCTATAGTGAATGGAGGATCCTGTGTTATCTATATATAGGTGTTACTGTCAGTGAAATCCAGCCTGTGGATGAGGAGACTGCGCAAGTGATTCTCTACAAACAGGAAGGTGTCAGTCTATAGTGGAATGGAGATCCTGTGTTATCCGATATATAGGTGTCCACCTGTCAGTGTAATCTCTGTCTAGTGATGATGAGACTGCGGGAAGAGATCACCACAGAACAGGAGTGTCGAGTCTAAGAGTGAATGGTGCTCCTGTGTTTTCTCTATATATACGGTGTTATCCTACAGTGTAAATCCTGTCTGTAATGAGGGAGACTGCGGGGAATTGATCTCCAACAGAACAGAGGTGTCAGACTATAGTGAAAGGTGGCTCCTGTGTTCTCTATATATAAGGTGTTACCTATCAGTGTAATCACCTGTCAGTAATGAGGAGACTGCGGAAGTGATCTCCACAGACAGAGGTTTCAGTCCTAAAGTGATGGTGGCACCTGTGTTCTCTAATATAGGTGTTTCCTATCAGTTAATCCTGTCAGTGATAGAGACCTTGCGGCGAAGTGGATCTCTACAGAAACAGGAGGTTCAGTCTATAGTGAATGGTGGCTCCTGGTGTTCTCTATGTAATAGTGTTATACCTGTCAGTGTAATCTTGCCTGTGTTGAGAGACTCGTAAAGGGAGTTGATCTCTACAGAACAGAAGGGTCAGTCCTATAGTGACTGGGTGGATCCTGTGTTTATCTATATAAACGTAGGTGTTAACCCCTGTCAGTGTAATCCTGCCTGTGTTTTGAGGAGGTACTGCATGGGAGGAGATCTCCTACAGAACAGGAGAGGTCAGTCTACTAGGGAATGGTGGCCTCCTGTGTTATCATAAATATAGGTGTTACCTGTCAGTGTAATCCCTGCCCTGTGTTTGAGGAGACTGCCAGGGAAGTGATCCTCTATAGAGACAGGAGGTTCAGTCTATAGTGACTGGTGGATCCTTGTTATCTATATATAGGTGTTAACCTTCAGTGTAATCTTGCCTGTGTTGATGAGACTGCAGGAGGTGATCCTCTACAGAACAGAAAGTTGTCAGTCAAAAGTGACTGGAGTGATCCTGTGTTTTATCTATATAAACGGTAGGTGTTACCTGTCATGTAATCCCTGCTGTTTGAGGAGACTGCTGGGAGGTGAACTCTACAGAACGAGAGGACCAGTCCCTAAGGGAATAGGTGGCTCCTGAGTTTTTTCTAAATATAGTGTTGTTACCTGTCAGTGTAATCCTGCCTGTGATGAAGAGGAGAACTCGCAGGTAAGTGATCTCTACATGAAACAGAGGTGTCAGTCTATAGTGAATGGTGGATCCTGTGTTATCAAATATCTAGGTATAACTGTCGAGTGTAATCATCTGTATGAGGAAGACAGCGGGGAGTGATCTCTACAGAACAGGAGGGTTCGAGTCTATAGTGAAGGTGGATCCTGTGTTATCTATATATACGGTGAACCTATCAGTGTCATCCTGCTTTGAGGAGGAGACTGCAGGGAAGTGATCTCCTACAGAACAGAAGGAGTCCTATAGTGAATGGTGGATTCCTGTGCTATCTATATATATGTGTTACCTGTCAGTGAATCCGCTGCCTGATGATGAGGAGACTGCAGAGAAGTGATCTCTACAGAACATGAGTGTCAGTCTATAGTGAATAGGTGGATCCCGTGATATCTTAGATAAGACACAAGGTAAATTGGTTTGGCACTCTTAGGTAGAATTTTCTATAAGACTACTATTCCATTGGTGCTAGACAATGGGGCTGATTAATCATAAAGAAGAGATTTGACTGCACTCCGATCTTGATGCAATGTGAGTTTTATTTAACACGCTCCAGATAAGACATATATACAGTGAGTAGTGACTTATGGGTCAATGACGTTCGGTCAGTACGACCCTTCTCAAAAAAGTCACTGAAAAGTAAATGAAACAGAACAGAAATTAAGCATATACTACAACACATATATACAATATACATCATTTACAATATATACAGATAAATACATTTTTTAATATTAATATACAAAGTATATGCAAGGCACGGAGTACATGTGCTCCTAAGCAGAAAAATATACAGCTTGTTACAGCATAAATATACATAGGTGGGGTATATATAGAGAGGGAGAATAACATAATACATAATATGGGGTACGAGATGTACAACTGTATATATAAAAAACATCTACATAATATGATCATTATGGACCAAGCAATAAATGTTTAAGAGGCCTGGGGATAAAATAATTTTTTTAAATGATTGATAGGATTCTAGATGTATGGAAACCCCAGAATGTAGAACTCCACTATATATGGTAGTAACAAATCAATATATGTACAAGCTAACCTTCACCTTTACACAACTGAGATCCTGAACTCCTTTTAATTCAACAGTCCAACACACAATCCAGCGTGAATAAAAACCATAAAACGTATTATTTACTCTTTTGCATCACAAACTTCTATTACTGCAGACATATTCATTGAATACCTGCAATTTATGTGGCAACAAAAAGAGTCCATGTGTAGTCGGTACACGACGTAGACTCCAGGACACATTATTCATGCAACCTCATAGCATGGCTCGCCATCTTGGAAAGCATACACTGACAAAAATGAAGAAAGCAAGGATAATCAAAGAAGACAGATCCTGTAATACATCAAGGTCACAGGAGACAAACTGGCGTCCCACCACTGTGGGGAAACTACAACTCCCATCATGCATTAGTATAATCTATAACAGTGGGCATGATGGGAGTTGTAGTTTCCCAACAGCTGGAGGGCCGCCAGTTTGACACCCCTGAATCTAGGGAGAGGGAAACAAAAGGATAATCAAAGAGAGACAGATCATATAATAAAGGCTATAACCAATCCAAAGGGCGGATGATATAGAAGAAGATAGAGTATAATATACTAAAGATAATATCTCAGATATGAAGAGAAGGTGTAGAAAAACGGAATGGGCAAAAAAAAGAGGGGAAACAGAGGAGCAAAAGGGAAAAAAAGAGAGAAAGAAGAAGAAGAAGAATGAGATTAGCATTAGGACAATCCTGAGAGAAAGGGAGAAAGAAATACCAAGTCTCACCCTGATGTCATCCTCTGCTCTATCGTTGCTGTGAATAAAAAAGAAAAAAGAATTCCAGATTTTGGAACAGGTAAAAAGCCCCCACAGAGTCGTTAATCACAACCGCATACTTAAAGGGGTTGTCTCACTACAGGAATCGCTTCGCAGCTTTTTTGTTAAAGATCTTGAAAAAACAATCACTCTTTGCAATATGTGACCCATTACATTATCACTACCTATTCCAAGAATCTCCCTCTTCGTATGGGCTGAATCATCTCCTCAGTCGCTTATAGCAACAGACCTGTTATAACTCTCCTGATAGGCTGTCAGCACTGGTTTGCTATAGCTACAGACCTTGTTCTACTCTCCTGATAGGCAGCAGCACTTGGTTGCTATAAGCTACAGACCTGGCATTTTACGCAGCCTAATAGAGAGCCAGTAAACAAACACGCCCATAATTCAAAGGAGAAACCAAGAAAACAGGACTGAGGTAAGATGAATCAATGTAGTGAGACAACCCCTTTAAAGAACATGAGACAATGTGGATACATAAATTGGATACTTTGCATCCCCGGGGCCTATATAGGGAATGGAGATTTCATTTTTTCTTGAATCTGTTGCATTTTCTAACGCTACTTTTTCTTTTTTTATTCACAGCAACGATAGTGCGGAGGATGACATCAGGGTGAGACTTGGTATTTCTTTCTCCCTTTCTCTCAGTATTGTCCTAATGCTAATCTCATTCTTCTTCTTTCTCTCTTTTTTCCCTTTTGCTCCTCTGTTTCCCCTCTTTTTTTTTGCAGACGCCGAAAAATTTGAAAAATCACAGGTGACTCCTAGATGGAACACGGCTATGACCGCTGGTTTGAGAAGGAGGAGTATCCCCCGAAACGTCACCCTATGTGCAACAGTCAGTTTCCCGTGCGGTCGCTCCAATCTCATCTGCTGAAGCTCCATGGTTTTGGACATTAAGAAAAGAGGGACCTTTTCTCCCCGTTTGGAGAGGAGAGACATCATGAACTTCAAACTTTATTATCACAGGTTTTTATTTACATTGTTGCACTTTGTATACTAAGGCCCGGAGATTTGTGGGCAATGTTACAACTGACATGATTTATATAAAGAAAATTTGAATATTAAGGACTGTTCTTTGTCTTGTTGGTTACATTCATAAGAAAGACAAGATGGGATATTATGGAGGAGGACAAGATATAACATTCTTCAGGAGGACAAGATATCACATTTTAGAGCAAGACAAGATGGAACATTATGGAGGAAAACAAGATAAATTCTGGAGAAGGGCAATGTGGGACATTCTGGAGAAATGCAAGATGGGACATACTGGAGGAAGAAAAGGTGGAACATTCTGGAGGAAGAGATTGTGGTAGATTCTGGAGGAAGAGATTGTGGTAGATTCTGAAGGAAGACAAGATGGAACATTCGGGGGAAACAAAAGAAAATTCTGGGGGAAGACAAATGGGAAATTTTTAGGAAACAAGATACATTTTGGGGAACAAATAACATTTGGGAGAAAGTGGGAAACCGGGAAAAAGTTACATTTTGGAAAGAAAAGAAATTTTTTGAGAAAAACAATTTAAATTTTGGAGGAAGAAGTTGGGAAATTTTTGGAGGAAAAAATGGAATTTTTGGAGGAAGAAAGATTAGGAAAATTCTGGAGGAAGAAAAGATGGGACATTCTGGAGGAAGACAAGATAAGAACTTCTGGAGGAAGACAAGATGAGAAATTCTGGAGGAAGACAAGATGAGAAATTCTGGAGGAAGACAAGATGAGAAATTCTGGAGGAAGACAAGATGGGACATTCTGGAGGAAGACAAGATGGAACATTCTGGAGTAAGACAAGATGGGATATTCGGGAGGAAGACAAGATGGGACTTCTTGGAAAGGGAAGAAACAAATGGGAACATTCTGGAGAAGACAAATGGACATTCTGGGGGAAGACAAGATTGAGAAATTCTGGAGGGAAAGGAAAACAAGTTTGGGGGTATTTGGAGGAGACAAGATGGGACATTCTGGAGGAAGACAAGATGGTAATTTGGAGGAGAAAAAAGGGGACGATTCTGGAGGAAGAAAAATTTGGGGGGAAATTTGGAGGAAACAAGATAATACATTCTGGAGGAAGACAAGATTTCTGGAGAAATGCAAGATGGAACATTCTGGAGGAAGAAAGTGGGCATTCTGAGGAAGAGAATGTGTAAATTTTGGGAGACAAGATGGGACATTCTGAGAAAAATGGACATTTGGGAAGACAAGATGGACATTCAAAAGGAAGACAAGATGGGACATTCAGGGGGAGGGCAAGATGGGACATTCGAGGAGACAAGATGGAAAATTCTGGAGGGGGACAAGATGGAAAATTCTGCAGGAAGACAATATTTTGGAGACTGAAAAGATGAACATTCTATTTTAGAAGACCCAAAATGGGACATTCTGGAAACAAGACGGGACAAATTGGAGGAAAAACAAGATGGGACATTCTGGAGGAAGAAAAGGTGGGGCATTCTGGAGGAGGGAAAAATGGGAATTCTGGAGGAGGACAGATGGACATTCTGGAGGAAGACAAGATGGGACATTCTGGAGGAAGACAGGGTGGGACATTCTGGAGGAAGACAAGATGGGACATTCTGGAGGAAGACAAGATGGGACATTCTGGAGGAAGACAAGATGGACATTCTGGAAAGGGGGACAAGATTTGGGGCATCTGGGAGGAGGGCAAGATGAGACATTCTGGAGGGGCAAAATGGAGACATTCTGAAAGGGGACAAGATGGACATCCCGGAGAAAGACAATGAGACAATCTGGAGAAGGGCAAAAATGGAATTCTGGAGGAGACAAGATAAAAAAGATTTGGAGAAAGGGAACAAGGAATGGACATTCTGAGGAAGGGCAAAATGAGTGTTATGGAGGAGCACAAGATACAACATTCTGCAGGAATACAAGATCTGACATCTTAGAGGAAGACAAGATGCAACATTTTGTAGGAAAACAAAGTGGAACATCTGGAGAAGAGAAGGTGGACATTCTGGAGGAAAGATGGGACATTCTGGAAGAAAGGGGCAAGATGGGGGGAATCAACTGGGGCTCATTCCCTGCGAAACCTGGGCACTGATGTCTCTCTCTGGGGTCTGGGCACTGATGTCTCTCTGGGGTCTGGTCCTGGGCACTGATGTCTCTCTGGGGTCTGGTCCTGGGCACTGATGTCTCTCTGGGGTCTGGTCCTGGGCACTGATGTCTCTCTCTGGGGTCTGGTCCTGGGCACTGATGTCTCTCTGGGGTCTGGGCACTGATGTCTCTCTGGGGTCTGGTCCTGGGCACTGATGTCTCTCTGGGGTCTGGTCCTGGGCACTGATGTCTCTCTGGGGTCTGGTCCTGGGCACTGATGTCTCT
>JAODAL010057462.1:0-22663 GCA_025379985.1 Phyllomedusa bahiana
TGCTCTCCCATGCCCCCGTCCTGCCCCTCTCACTTCGGGAAACCCCATCGGGTTTTCCCGTGGTCCCAACCCTTACAGTGGTGAATGGTGAAGTTGTACTGTGGGCACGCTAGCCTCCAGTATAGCAACCCCCCCTTTGGTTCCGAGCCCATGTGAAAAGTTTAGAGTTGTTGGGTTGTTCCCGATGAAATGACGCCCATATAAGTGGGGCTGCAGCCGTGCAGGGCCCTTACAATCCCAGGCTTTCCCCTTCTCCATGTGGGTAGGCCTTTTTTCCTTGGCAGAAGTTCTGGCTGGTACTTAACAGGATGTTCCATCCCCGTTGTGTAAAAACCTGGCTGAGCACTGCAACCCGGGGCCCAAAAGTCCTGGGTCGTTTGTACTATAAACTCCCGGTAAAGGGGCTGCTTGTAGTGCGGGGGGAGCTGGACAGGCTGCCTGAGGGCCTTTTAAAGGCCTCTTGCAGTCGTTTTCCAATCAACTGCGGGGGAAACCTCTTCCGGGAGGTCCGTCGGGGCTTTGCCGGGCAAATTAGTGTGGAAAAAAAACCTCCTATGTACCCAGCTGCCCAAAAAGGGCCCAAAAACCCCTTCTTCGGGGTCCGGGGGGGGGCCAGGATGCGATGGCACCCCCTTTTTTTCCGGCTCGGCTTCAAAGCCCCCCCACCTACCCGGTGCCCCAGGTAGGGGCCCTCCTCATCCCCGGCACTTTTCATGCTTGAGGGGTCCACCTCCTGGGGGATTCACCCCAGCACCTACCGGTGTGGAGGTGATCCTCCCGGGTGAGACTGAAAACGGTTATGTCACCAGATACGCAGCCGTGAAAACCCTTAAGCCCTTGAGCAGTGTGTTGCCCTTCCCCGTGAAAAGTGTCAGGAGCATACTTCATCCCAAAAGGCATGACGGTGGCTCATACGTCCGAAGGGGTGATAAAGGCAGAGGTTCCCGTGCCTAGGGTCGGGGGAATCTGCCAATACCCCCCGGCTCAGATCCCATGAGGGTGGGTCCCCTGGCCCCGGCCCAGCTGATGGGCAGGTCATCGATGCGTGGCATTAGGAGCTTTGGTGACAGTGACAGCATTGACCCCCTAAAAGTCCACGCAAAACCCAGGGGGTTCCGATCCTTTTTTGGGGACGAGGCCCGGGCAAGGCCCGGGCACTTTTTGACCCTATGACCCCCATTCCACCCTCGTCAATTTTCCCTGCGATGTGCTGTTGCACTTCGGGGGAGATCCATTGCCCAATGCCCGGGTTGGGGGGGGGGACCCAGTGCCACGTGATGGACGGGTGACTCCGTCCTTCCAGCACGTTGGTGAAAAAGCCCGGAAGGGGGGGAGAGTTGCCCCAGCTGGCAGTTGGGCCTCCAACTTCTGCAAATCTCTACATTCTCTATGGATGCACCCACCCTGACCGGGGCGAGCATATTCAGGAGACTCTCACCTTCTCACCTTCTTTGGGCAGGTTGCAAACAGGAAGGGCACATGCCTCTCGCTCATAATGCGACTTCATCATGTTCATGTGAAGGGTGACTAGGTATGGTCTAGGGCACTGATGGCGAACCTTTTTGAGACCGAGTGCCGAAACTGCAACCGAAAAATACCTTAGTTACTGCAAAGTGCTGCCACCATGCCAGTATACAGCCAGCACTCTCCCCACCATGCCAGTATATAGCCAGCACTCTCCCCACCAGCAGTATATTAGGCGCACTCTCCCCACCATCCAGTATATACCCCGCCCCTCTCCCCATCAGCCAGTATATAGCCAGCCTCTCCCCTACCATGCCATATATAGCCCACCCTTCCCCATTATGCCAGTATATGCCCCCACTCTCCCCCTCAGCCACTTTTTTAGCCACCCCTCTCCCCAAATTTATGCCGTTTATGCTATAACTCTCTCCCCCATGCCAGTATATGCCCGCTTCCCCACCATGCCCGTATAAGCCAGCCCTACCATCAAAGCCCGTAATAGCCCGCCCTATCCCACCAGCCAGTATAGGCCACCCTATGCCCACCATGCCAGTAATAGCCACCCCCTTGCCCCCCCATGCCCCGTAATGCCAGCCCTTTTCCCACCAGCCCGTATATGGCCAGCCCCCATCCCACCCCCCATATATAGGCAGCCCCTTTTTGCCCACCATGCCTATGTAGCCAGCCCCATGCCCCACCATGCCATATATGCCAGCACTCTCCCCCCCAGCCATAATAGCCAGCACTCTCCCCATCATACCCGTAATAGCCAGCACTCTCCCCCCCTGCCAGTATATAGCCAGCATCCCCCCATATGCCAGTATATAGCCCACTCTCCCCCTCATGCCAGTATTGCCCGACTTCCCATCATACAGTATATAGCCCGATCTCCCCACCATTTCCATATATACCCCCACCCCTCCCATCATGCCAGTTATACTATAAACTCTCCCCCCCATGCCCGTATATATCCCGCTTTTCCCCACCATGCCAGTATATAGCCACCCCTCCCCCCCAAAGCCCGTATATAGCCGCACTCCTTCCCCACCATGCCGTATATGCCAGCCCCCATGCCCACCTTGCCATTATATCCGCCCTATGTCCCCCAGCCCGTATATAGCCCAGCCCATGCCCACCATGCCAGGGAATAGCCAGCCCTATGCCCACCATGCTTTTATACCAGCCCATGCCCATCAGCCGTATATTGCCATCCCTATGCCCACCCGCCGGTATTTAGCCAGCCCCATGCCCCACCAGCTAGTAATAGCCCCCTAGCCCACCATCCCGTAATAGCCAGCCCTATGCCCACCATGCCAGTATATAAAAACACAATAAAATAAGAACACTAATACCCCCTTACCTCTGTCCCAGCCGGGGCTTCCCCTTTTTTTCTTCTTTCCCCGCTCGGGGGCACTTTTTCAGGGCACGCCTATAATGGGCTGTGTGCCCGGGACAGGGGGGGTCCCACCCCGGGCAAAGCTAACCCGAGGCGCCCGGGGGGCCCAAGTCCGACAAAGTGACACGGAAGCCCCGCTCTGCCAGTGCGGCGTCCCCGGGGTGACATTTCAGGAACCCCAACGAGGGCCAGCCTGGAGCCCTGCCAGGAGAGATGGCCCTGCGTGCCCCATTCCCCCAGTGTGCCAAGGTTCGCCACCCCCCCGGTCTAAAGGGGGGACTTTTATTTGAAAGGCGTTGAGCTGCTGGTGCATGACATATTGGGCCCCTTCCCCAGGGGTTTCCTGAAACTTTTCCCCGTGGTTCGGGGACCAATAAACCCCCACTTTCTTAACCCCACCTGTAGTCCCCCTCATTTAGCAATTTTTTGGGTTTTAAACCCCTGGGTTCTGGTCGGGAAAGGGCCCGTCCATATTTTCGCACACCAAATGCTCAAGGCTTTGGGTTTTTAAAAAAATTGAATTTTTTAGTTTTACCCTTTTTTATCCAAAAAAAAGCTTAAAACCCCCCCCGACTACCAACGGGATTCCCAAGGGGGCGTGGTCCTACCTATTTTTTAAACCCCTCACTTGGAAATCCAATTCAGCCCTTTTTCCCTTTGGGGCAACAGACCCCATAATCCAGAGAGAAAAAAAAAACACCAACCTTAAAAACATACTGCCCTGATATACAACCTGTTGGGGGTGGCGGGGTGCCAAAGAACCAAAATGGAGGCTCCATTCCTCCCCATAACAAAATTTAAAAAACCAAAATAAAGCCCCAAATGCAACGTATAGTTACTGCACAAAAAAAAAAATTTCGAAAAACACAAATTTTTGAACCTGGGTCCACTGGCATGGTTTCGGCATGTATCCCTACAACAATTCCAATACCAATGGCAAAACCAAAATTTTTTTAAAAGGGGAAACAAACAATACATTGGGAAAACCCCTAAAAGAAGCATTTAAACTATCACAATACAAAAAAAAAAAAAACCTTGGATTCTTTGTTCACATTTTTTGATCAAAAATGCTTAACCCCCCCCCCGAATACCAACGGGATTTTCAAAAGGGGGGTGGTTTTCCCACTCTATTTTTAAAACCCCCTCACTTTATCCCAATTTAACTTCTCTTTTTGGTTTAAAAGACCTCCATAATCCAAAAGAGAAAAAAAAGCACCAACCTTTTAAGCATACTGCACTGATATAGAAAACCGTGGTGGGCGGGGGTTTCAAGAGACCAAAAAGGGGGCATCCATTCCTCCCTATAAAAATTTTAAAAACAATATATGGGCCCAAATTTCAAAATAGTTTTTGCACAAAAAAAAAAATTCTGAAAAAAACAATGTTAACCTGGTGCCACTGGGAAGGGGTTTCGGCATGTAAACATACACACATTTCCCAAAAACCAGTTTCACACCAAATGCTAAAAGGGCCCCATTTAAAAAAAACATGGGAAAACCTTTTATAAAAACATTTTTTGTTTTCTAAAAATACAGAAAAAAAACCCTTTAGAAATTTTTAGTTCCATGTTTTGACAAAAAAAGGGTTAAAACCACCCCCCACAAACCCAAAGGGAAACCCCAAGGGGTTGGGGGTCCCACTCTTTTTTTTTTTTAAAACCCCTCATTGAGTCCAATTTTAGACTTCTCCCTTTTTCAACAGACCCCCCCCTAATCCAGAGAGAAAAAAAAGCACCAAAACCTAAAAAGCATACTCACTGATATTGAACTTTTTGGAGGGGGGCGGGGTGCAAAGAGACCAAAATGGAGGGAACCATTTCCCCCCAAAATAAATTTTTAAGGGAATTTTATCCCCAAAAAAAACGGGATAGTTTTCCCACACAAAAAAAAAAAATTCTGAAAAAAAAACAATGTGAACCTGGGGCCACTGGCAAAGGTTTCGGCATGTTTTAAACATACACACATTCCAAAACCAGGGACACCAACAGCTAAAAGGGCCCATAAACAATACAAAAAAACCTTTTAAAGAAGATTTAAAAATAAACTACAATACCCTGAAAAAAACTTTGAGATTCTTGTTTTACATGTTTTTATCAAAAAAATGCTTAAGCCACCCCTGACTACCCCCAAAGGGGGGGTCTCAAGGCGGGTGGGCCTAAAATTTATTTACCTCTCATTTGAGTCCAATTCAGACTTTCATTTGGGTCAACCCAAACCCCCATAATCCGAAGAAAAAAAAGGCCCAAACCTTTTAAGCATACTCCACGATAAAGCAACCTGGGGGAGGGTGGGGGGGGGCAAGAGCCCAAAAAAATGGAGGCATCCCCGAGCCAGGGGCCCCCAAAATACACTTCGCCAATACGGGGAGCTAAAAGGGGGGAAACCCCTTTGGGGCCCTTGTGGAACCTCCCAGTAAGCGAAAAATTTGGGGGGGGGGGGGGGGAAGGTTCCCAAACTGCCAGCCCGCCCCCAGGGGTTTGTCGCCCAAACCCATCTTAACCATCTCTTCGGGGTGCCATTAAACCCGTTTCCAACGCCATTAGCTTGGTGGTAGGGGCCCGGGCCACCAGATGTTGCCCCTTTTCCCAGCTTAAAAGGGATTTCATTTTAACCTGTAAAATGAACTGGGTCCCCCGGTCAGTGAGAAATTTCCTGGGGAAAGCCCACTCGGAGAAAATCTCCAGAAAAGGAAATTGGCCCCCTTTGGGGCGGCCCGAATAGACGACGGGGGTTTCCCCGTTCGGGGTACCGAGTGACATAACTACTACCTCAGAAAGAAGCGTTTCCCGGAACTGCTGGGGGGGGGAAGGGGGTTTCCCCCTTTGATCCACAGCCACCCCCCGGAAAGGCTCGTCTAAGACGGGCAGAGGTACCAGCGGACTTTGGGGCCCCGGCCCCGCCTTTATCCCCCCCTCTTTACAGGTTTTTTAGGCAGCCACATTAGTCCCCATCTTTGGGCAGTAAAATGCGGCCACCCCCTTTTCTTTTTCTTGGGGATCCCCCAGGGGTCCGGCATCGGAAATTTTCGCGCAACCTGCAACATCTCCGCCCCCGAATGGATAGAGTTTCCACCAGCCTTTGGGCCCGGGGGCCCCGCCTCCGTGGAAACCCGGGTCGGACCTTTATTGGGACAGCCGTTCCCTTGGGCCCAGACCACTCGTGCGGTGTCCCCAGTCCAAGGGAAGGGTGGCCCATTGTCCCTTTAGACTTTCCAAGCTGTCCCTCACCTCAAACCAGCCTGAAACCTCAACTAGACTGGCCCGAATGGATGAGACTGCCAAATCATCTGTCGGGTTTTCTGGGGCCTTTCCCTGGCCCTCAAACCCACCCTGGGACTTACCGGGCCCCATGGAGCCCACTGGGGCCCTCCTCCCACTGCACGGACAGCGGCCACGAAACCCCTGCAACTGCTGGTGGGGCTCCTTCCCACTTGGTGCAATATAAGTCGCCAGCCCGTTTGGGCCAACCTGGCCTCGACATCCTGTTTGTGGGGAGACCCTGCCCTGGGCCATTCCGGGGAGCCCGCCTCCCCTGCTTGCTCCCCCACCACACTTCTCCCCCTGTCTGTCCGGCTGGGGAACCCCTGCTTTTTGGGCCCTTTACCTTGAGCCCTTTCCCCCTGCATGCTCCCCACTGCACGTCTCCCCCCCGTTTGCCCCCCTTTTATACCACACCAAGGAAAAACAAATCCCACGGGCTGGAGGGGAGGGGAACACAACCAAATAAACCCCCACCCCCATACCCCCTCATATGCAGGTTAACAACATTGCCCACATTTTTAACTGGGGTATAACACATCAATTTGGGAGGAGAAAAAACCTTTGGGGCTTCAGGGGCCTAAAAACGGGCTACCAACCGCCCCAAAACTGTCCCTAACAGAACCTGGCGGGAAAAATGTTCAGCAATACCCCCCCTCCCGTACCCCCTGCCCGGCACCCCAGTCCAAATACCCCTCGCTACGGGCTGCCCGGCCAATGCCTCCAATTCCGAGACGCGGGGGTCTTTTCGGGGTATCATGTCCTTGGGGGACACCACTCAGGCCGCACCACATCATCTCTGCGCCGGGTGTCCAAGAACCAAGGCCCACAGACCACCTAGGGCGGGCTGTAGTTACAAGCGCCTTACCCCCACCCACACAAAACATTGGGGGCCCCTTGGAAAAAGGGAGACGGACCCCCCTTTCGGTGCTGGGCATGCACCTTAAAATTCCCATGTTTGCAAAGGTGACGAGTCGGGGTTCCCCCACCGATGTGTAACAGGGGCTGGGACCCCCGGGGTTTTGGGAATGGACAACGGCCCCGGGGTGTTACCCCCCCCGCTGTGTGCTTCCTCCCTTTCGGTCCCTGTTTTGGCATTTTCCATCCGCGAATGTTTGCGTGGCAGGGGCCCCCCTCCGTTTCCTGTCAAAGTTGCTGCAAAGGTCCTCGGGGCATTCCAAAAAAACTGCTAAATCCGATGAGCTCCTTCACTGCTGGACGGGGGGATCTAAAACCCCGAATCCACATCGACTGCCTCGGAGGCCCGCATGTGGTCGGCCCCCGCTGTTGAGGGCCCCGCTGCAAACTCCGGACTTCTTCCTGTACATCCGGGGGTGATTTTTGTATTCCCGGATCACACCTCTTACTTTCCATAGGTCATGGCTCGGGGGCAGGTCCCCAAAGATCTCCAGGGATTTATCTCGGGAACGAGGATTACGAACCGGACCCACGGTCCCGGGTACAGGGGCGGTGGCAAATTTTCTCAAATGCCACAAGAAGGGTCCAGGTCCTCGTTTTAATCCACAGGGGAAAGTCCCTGCCCTTAGCTTCGGGCCCTGGGTCTGGGGGACTTTTGACTGGCCGGGAGGACTGTCCCTTTTTTGGAGCGGGAGCATCTGAACTGGGGGTCACGCCCCACGCTGGCATTCCCTGCCCGCTCCCGGCGTTTCCCGCTGCCGCCTCGCTTGCCACGGCCCGCTCTGCGGCTGCCGCCTCGCTTGCGCAGGGCCTCTAGGGTGGCCACCTCTGCTTGCTCACAAATTTTCTGCACTGCAAGGACCATTGTGGGTGTTGAGGTCTCCAGCCTTGACTTACCCAGGCCAGCTTGCGGAGAATAACTGGGGTGAGAGGCCCCGCGGAAGGGCAACTGTGACTGAGCGGACCCCCTTCTCGCCTTCATAGTCCACAGCCCGGCGGGCCGAGCTCCCCCCTGGCTAACTTCGCCGCGTTTCCTCGGGGCCCTACATTTTTGGGCCATTTTGGTCATCTTTCCCACCTTTGGCAAAAACACAAAAACTGAAACCTGAATGCACCCAACACCTCGTTTTTCACCTCGACTTTAGGCGACTAATTTAAGACCCCAGCACAAAACCCCTACTGGGAGTCCTTAGTCGAGACTATGGGACCCCACTCACACACACTATTGTCTTGATCCCCCGCTCGCCCCCATCTGCACAAAAACCCCCGCCCACCCGCCCACTGGGTGACTTGGGGTGTTGTGACTTGGCTCCCCCCAGGACGCACAAGGGCAACCGGGTACGTTTTCACATTACCCCTGTCCAACGGCACAGGGGGAAACCAGGGGGTTGAGAGGATAAAGGAAAGATTGTTACATGACAAAGAACCTATTTGGGTTTTGACATTTTAAAAACTACACAGCCCAAAAGGTTTAAATCATAAAAAAAAAAAAATGTTCCATATTAATGTTACGTCTTTCCAGCCCTTTTTACATCTGATCCTGTGTCCTTTTTCCCAGCACCTGTTACGCACTTTGCAGGGCATTAAAATTCTTACTTCCGTTTATTATTACAGTGTTATATCTGCTATCATCTGTATTATCTTATCCGGCTCTGCCGTCTTTGCGTCCAGTGCGCATGCGCATGACGTAATTTTGTGACGATTTGCCCTTACCCATCGCAGCATGGTATCACTCACTGCGCATGTCCGTGACGTGTTTCCGGATTGCATGCAGATTACCGGAAGTGCCTTAGCGTGCCGGCGAGATGGGACACAGGTAAGAACAATTACTACCTGTATACTAAATATATATAAAGGATGCTTTTACATGTATTTGATGTTATGACTAAGGGCGTTTTTACGCCCGAAACGCGTTAGCCTTCGGCTGGCATGTCTTATAGGGGAGTGC
The DNA here is from genome assembly GCA_025379985.1 of Phyllomedusa bahiana. NCBI lineage: Eukaryota > Metazoa > Chordata > Amphibia > Anura > Hylidae > Phyllomedusa > Phyllomedusa bahiana. The sequence continues at coordinate 8,983 of JAODAL010057462.1, forward strand.
CACTGTATGGATATGCAACAAGTTTTACTTTGCAAAGCCAATAAAAATTTATTGGAATTTTAACTGATAGCACAGTCTTCCTGTATCAACCTTTCTTTCTACGTGGACTGTTTGCAACGCTTTCTCCAGGCGGGATACAGATGGGAACGATCCGCTTGCTGACATCATATGGGTGAGCTGGCATAAGCACTTTTTACTTGTTTTCTTGTATATGTAATGGAGATGTATGCCGTGCTCCCCTAGTCAGCACTTAATTTGTGCACATCCTAGGCACTCCCCTTCCAACACATGTTGGATGATTTTCAGATAATACATTTTGGAATTTCCTGATTTGAATTACGAACTTACTGGTATAATTCCAGTTAATTTATTGCTCTTTCGGCTGTTTTTCCAACAAGCTGTTTTTTCTGTACTTAAACTGCAATATGACAACACTGTCAAGCAGACAAGAAAAGGCTGCACAGGTCTTCCTGAGAATATCTACAACACAGTCTCCTGATTTCTTGTACAAATACAAGGAGCTGGAAAAATGTATGATCCAGGAACTTCGCATCTGGTGGGACTCAACCACACTCCAGAATTACATTGATCAACATATGATCCCACGGGGGCTTCGGATAAAAAAAGTACCTACAACAATCTTCTCTAGTGAATTTGTAGAGGAATGGAACCAGATATTAAACATCTGCTCTACAGATCTTATGAAATTGATCGTCAAATATGAAATCAATAAATTAGAACAAGTGTCTAAAGAAATGAAAGAATTAGAACTCCAACTGAAGTCCATGAATCAAGAGGACATTTATACCAACTTAATGAAGGATACCAAAAACCGATTAGATATCATGGAAGATTCCATTATCAACATCAAAAAGACCAAATACCAAAGAGACTCCATGGACTAATGAGCTCAATCAAGTATATGAATGGGGCCGTAGACAAACGGATATGAATACCCCCAGATCGATTCTGAAGCGAAGGTCCAAAAATTGGAGAGGTAACAGAAACTCAAGGAGAGTCAGCTTTGGACCGGAATCGGATTCAATGGAAAGTATGGGGGAGTCAATTGACGAATCGTCAGAGTCTGCCGAACAAGAGCCTGGCCCATCTTACTACAAACAACCTAAAAAATCTAATAAAGGGAAATCGTCAAAAAACGACGGAGAAGGGGGGGGCGTCAAACATAAAACCGGACGCTCGTATGAAGACTCGTCAGCTATTCCTGGATCAGTTCCACAATCGGAAGAAATAGATATTTTGAACCTGTCGACAACGGTATTAGATCAACATCAAGAAAGCCTACTTAAATTGGGTTTAAGTTATGGCTTGGAACAGGACTTTAGCCTCTTTTCCACACTTAAGGACATTAATAGGTTTATTAGGTTACTTACCTTGAAACGGCATTTCTGGCAGGAGGAGAGTGATCTGGATGGTGATCGATCTTCAGGAGTTCCTGAGGAGGAAAATGAGGAACAACAACATAAAAATGAGTTCAGCAACCTCCACTTTAAAGAACTAATAGACCTGACAGAGTAACAAAGGTTCAGGTAGGGGCACCTAGGAAATAGTGACCATAATATAATAAATTTCCGTTTATCCTTCAATAGAGTTTTTTGTCCAGGGGCCACAAAAAAAACTGAATTTTAGGAAGGCTAATTTTATTCTGCTTAGGGAGGCCCAAACCGTATTGACTGGGACAATGTGTTTTTAAAAATGGCAGAACTAATACTAAATGGGAAAATTTTTAAAAACATCCTAGGCTACCACTGTGAGAGGTACATACCTTATGGTAATAAAAAAATTAGAAACAGGGAAAAAACCCCAAAGTTGATCAACAGGGGTGTAAAAGAGGCAATAAAAACCAAAAAAAAAGCGTTTCACCTACTAAAAAAAAGGAGGGCAGTGAAGAGGCACTAAGAACTATAGGGAAAAAAATAAAGTGTGTAAAATAAGGATAAAGGAAGCAAAGCTGGAGAACGGAAGACATATTGCTATAGAAAGTAAAACTAAACCCCAAAATATTTTTTAACTAAAATAAATGTAAAAAGATTAAAACGGAAAATTTTGGCCTTTGAAAAATACTGGGGGAGAGACAGTAGAGGGCGATGAAAAAAAGCAAACGTATTAAACATTTTTTTTCTCCACTGTATTTACCGAGGAGGATGACCTTCCTGTTGAACAAGAGATGTGGTAAACTCCAACTAAAAGTTTCTTGTCTAACCCCCGGAAGAAGTGCAGCTCCGTCTTAGGAAATTAAAATAGACAAACCCCCAGGTCCAGATGGCATACACCCCGTGTACTAAGGGAGTTAAGTAATGTGATAGATGGCCCCTATTCTTAATATTCAGGGACTGTCAAATAAGGGGGTTATGTCCCAAAGGATTGGCGCATAGCAAAGTGGTGCCAATATTCAAAAAGGGGTCAAAAAGTGATCCAGGAAACTATAGGCCAGTAAGCTTAACCTCGTTGTAGGTAAAATGTTTAAAAGGTTTTTCTCAGAGATGCTATCCTGGAGTATCTCACTGAAAATAAATGTATATACCCGTTCCAGCATGGGTTTATGAAAATCGGTCCTGTCAGACTAATCTCATCAGCTTCTATGAGGAAGTCAGTGCTAGACTGGATCGGGTGAGGCACTGGATATCATATATCTAGATTTTTCTAAAAGCATTTGATACGGTGCCACAAAAAGGTTGGTAAATAAAATGAGAATGTTTGGACGGGGGGAAAATGTGTGCAAGTGGGTAAGAAAACGGGCTCACTGATAGAAAACAAAGGGTAGTAATTAACGGTACATACTCAGACTGGATCGCTTTTACTAGTGGGTCCCACAAGGTCAGTATTGTGCCCTATCCTCTTTAACATTTTCATTAATGATCTTACACAGGGAATACACATTAGAATATCGATCTTTGCAGACGATACTAAGCTCTGTAAAGTAATCAACACAATAGAGGAAAATAAGTTATTAAAAAGGGATCTGGATAAGTTGGGCCTGGGCGGGGAAAGGGCAGATGAGGTTTAACACTGATAAATGCAAGGTTATGCACATGGGGAAGAGAAATCCATTACATGATTACATGTTAAATGGAAAAACACGGGGTAAAAGTGACATGGAGAAGGACTTGGGAATCCTGGTGGACAGAAAAATTTAAATTGTAGCAGCCAGTGTCGGGCAGCAGCAGCCAAAAGCAAATGGGAAATCATGGGGTGCATTAAAAGGGGCATAGATTGCCATAAGAGAACATTTTTCTCCCATTATACAAGTCACTGGTTAGACCACACATGGAATTTTGTGTACAGTTTTGGGCACCAGGCACAGGAAAGACTTTGTAGAGCTTGAACAGGTACAAAGGCGGGCTACAAAAATAAAAAAAGGGACGGGGTTTGGACTACAGTACACAGAAAGATTGGCAAGATTAGGTTATTTAGTTTAGAGAAAAGACGGCTTCGGGGGGACAAAATTTAAATATGTTTAAATACATCAAAGGTCAATATAGAGATCTCTCCAAGATTTATTTATACACAGGGCTGTATCTAGAACAAGGGGCATCCTTTACGTCTTGAGAAACGAAAGTTTCTACAGAAACATAGAAAGGGATTCTTTACTGTAAGAGCAGTGACACTATGGAATTCTCTGCCAGAGGACTGGTCATGGTGAATTCAATAACCGATTTCAAAAAGGGGTTTTTGGATGCATTTCTGGAGCGTAATAATAAAACAAGTTATAGGGGACTAGGATTCAGGAGAGAGGTCCTTGATCCAGGGATTTTTCTGATTGCCAGATTGGAGTCAGGAAGGAATTTTTCCCTGAAATGAGGACAATTGGCTTCTACCTCATTGGGGGTTTTTGCCTTCCTCTGGATCAACACCTTAGCACAACAGGCTGAACTAGATGGACGACTTGTCTTTTTTTAGCCTACAAACTATGAAACTATGAACAACTATCATTACTGCATTACAAGATCTTTCGGAGGAATTTTTATCGAATGCCGTTGAGGGAGGAAACTTTGCTACCCAAAATAGAACGTTTCTACCCATTCAGTCATGGCTCCGTCATGGACTGCTTTAAACAAACATTGAAGAGATCTTAGGGCAATTATTTGATGCATCTCATACCAGCAACAAATATTTGACTCTAACTAAAAAACACAGTGTTGCCCTAAATCAGCTAAGCAAGAAGAATAATTTGATTATCAAAATGTCTGACAAGGGCGGGACTATTGTAGTGATGGAAAAAATAAATTACTTAGAAGCAATGTCCCAGCTCTTGTCAGACACATCAACTTATCAGAAATTGACCAGAGACCCCACTAATAAATATAAAGCAGAAATGACAACCTTACTACAAGAGGGCCTGGCTCTACAAATATTTTCCCAAAAAGAAGTAGAGTTTATCACAGTAGAACAGCCTGTAATGCCAGTAGTGTATGGTCTACCAAAACTCATAAAGACAAACCCAAAAAACCTCCCAGCGCCCAATCGTCTCGGGCATGGGATCCTTACTTGAAGATTAGGGCAGTGGGTAGATTCCATATTACAACCTCTGGTACAAATCATCCCCGGACATCTACGGGACCTAAGGATTTCTTAGTTTAAAAGGATAACATCACATGGCAGAACAACATGATGTGGGTAGCATGCGATGCAGAATCACTGTACACAAGCATTCCACACCCAGTCGCAATAAGGGCATTAGATTTTCATCTACAAAATCACAGCACATATTCACAAGAATTCAGAAATTTTTTTTAGTGTGGTTGAGTTTCTCATGAAACCCCTAATTTTTTCAGACATAATACAGACATCTTTTTGCAGCTGAAAGGGGTGTCTATGGGGGCGAAATTTTCGCCCTCGTGGCTAACCTGACAGTTGCATGGTGGGAAAGTATCTACATTTACACCGAAGTAATCCTTTCTTGAAGACATCTTCTGGTACGGCAGGTACATCGATGACCTCCTACTTATTTGGGATGGAGAAAGTGCCTGCCGTGCCAGAATTCTTGGATTATTTTTAAAAAACAATCCTTGAATTTAAAGTTTTTCCGGAACAATAAAAGAAATGTGAAGTCAATTTTTTGGGTCTTCCTCTAAGTGGTATACCCAAACATAAGAAATTTTAAGTAAAACATACAGAAAACCTACGTCGGGTAACACCACACTGCACTATAAGAGCTTTCACGATAAGAACACCGGTTATCAGTACCCATTGGAGAACTACATAGAGCCAAACGCAATTGTAGCCTGGAATTGGGTTACAAATCAGAAGAACAGAGGGTCTGCACTAGATTGAAAACAGGGGTATACCAAGTGGGCTCTAAATCGAGCGACCAAAAAAATACAAAATCGGAGAAGGGGAAATCTTTTATATAACCCCAAACCTAAACCTAAAACAACAACTAAACTAACTCTAGTAGTCGATTCAATGCATCAACTCCCTGAAATTAAACAATTTTTTCAAAAAAACCTAGCAGTTCTAAACCAGGATCCTATTTTGCAGTCCATATTAGAGAAAGGATACAGAGTAGTGAATAGAGGGCCCAAAACATTGGGAAAACCTATTTTCTCCTACCTATGTACCTTGCGACCCAGCCAAAACGGACCGGCGGATAACAAGGGTTTCTTTAAATGTGGGTCCAGACATTGCAGAACATGTAATTTTGCCATTAAAACAAAAGAATTTAATAATATGACAACACAAAAATTATACTATAAAACAATTTATTAACTGCAATTCCCATTTTGTCATCTACCTTGCTAATGCACTGCATGCAATTTGTATTATGTGGGAAGCACTACCCGCAAACTTAAAATAAGATTTTTAGAACATCTTAACGATATAACGAGTACAGCGATCAGGAATAGATCAAGCTTATCTCAGCACTTTAGGGATGTTCAAAGATAAATAACCCCGTGAGTCTTAAAGTTAAGGGCATTGATAAAATTAATAAACCCCTAAGGTGGAAACATGGAAAGATTGTTACATGACAAAGAAGCCTATTGGATTTTGACATTGAATACTACACAGCCCAAAGTTTTTAAATCATAAAAGAGAAATAATGTTCCATTATTAATGTTACTGTCTGTTCCAGCCTTATTACATCTGTATCCTGTGTCCTGTTTTCCTAGCACGCTGTTACGCACTTTGCAGGACATTATAGTTCTTACTTCCGTTTATTATTACAGTGTTATATCTGCTATCATCTGTATTATCTTATCCGGCTCTGCCGTCTTTGCGTCCAGTGCGCATGCGCATGACGTAATTTTGTGACGATTTGCCCTTACCCATCGCAGCATGGTATCATCCACTGCGCATGTCCGTGACGTGTTTCCGGATTGCATGCAGATTACCGGAAGTGCCTTGGCGTGCCGGCGAAACGGGACCCAGGTAAGTTCAATCACTACTTGTATACTAAATGTATATAAAGGATGTTTTTATATGTATTTGGTGTTATGACTAAAGGCGTGTTTACGCCCGAAACGCGTTAGCCTTCGGCTGGCATGTCCTATAGGGGCGTGCCACTGTTTAGATATGCAATAAGTTTTACTTTGCAAAGCCAATAAAGAATTTTTGGAATTTTAACGGATAGCCCAGTTTTCCTGTATCAATCCCTTCTTTCTACGTGGACTGTTTGCAACGCTTTCTCCAGGCGGGATACAGATCCGCTTGCTGACATCATATGGATGAGCTGGCATAAGCACTTTTTACCTGTTTTCTAGTGTGAGAGGATACCCTGCTCGCCCACAACCCTGAACGACTGGGAGAGATCTGTTTACCAACACTGATTAAACAAAGCTCTGTCAGTCTAGTACTGCCACCAGCTCCTCGTTAGCTATAAGACCGTTCCGTTACAGACTTACTGCAAGGCCAGGAACCAGCCTTGGGTAGCGATATATTTAAGACCGAGTAATAGGCGGGTGAGTTCGGTTATCAAGACAGACTAGCTCAGATTAACGTTTATAGATTTAATTTGCCTTGGAGAGCACAGTAGACAGATAATATGTACAGAGGGATAATATTATACAGATAAGGGTCAGAGGTGCAAATATGAGTATGGTTACAAGCAATGACAGTAAGATGTGTCCACTTACCTGAGGTTGACTTGGTGCTACGCCCACATAGGGGGGGATAATGTGGCCTTGTTCCTGTGTGGATGCTCCTGGAATGCTGATGTTAGGTGGCCCACCTGGGCCTATGCTTATAACCGTAATGGGACAGCCCACGTGGCAGCCCCCTACACTCACCCACGCACCCCTGGACCGGTCTACAAACTCCTCCCTCTCTGGCCATGCCATTTTTGACTGGAACACAAAAATGGACCGTACCGCAGCAGGGCATTGGGACAGAACTGAGCCAGTGGCACCATCAGAACTGGATGGGCCTAAGCTACGCTCTGGTACCAGGCATGACTATCCTTTGGGCTTCCTAAGGCCAGCTTTGTGTTTCTGCCTTACCCTGTAGCCTATGACCTCGGGAGTGGGAGCTATGCGCACAGGAAGTTTCATATTTTAAAATATAAAATCGGGGTAGACCTGTTATGAACGGCTCTCCCATAAATCTATATGAAATATCGGAGCTGCTATGACTAGTGTCTGTTTGCTAAGACTTTGTCCTTGTGGTCAGTCTGTGAACATGGTCTGCCAAGATGTTAATGAATGTAGATGAGCAGGACCATCTTTTCCATTGGGCACACTAGGAAGTCCCAGGATGTATGTCCCAGGAACACAAGAAACATACCCTGGATTCCTTGGTTAGCTTTTCTTATTTAACGGTTTGTGTGCTTTTATAGGTGCAAACAGTTAAACCATGGTGGAGAAGGGAGATAAAAGCTCCAAAGTGTGATGTGATGTATTTGGATAGGGCCCCTGCAGTGCTACGCCCAGGAGCCCATAATTCTGTTGAGACAGCTCTGTAGATGAGGATTCCTTGATGTGCAGACCCTCTGAGAGGTTTCCTCTCTGCCCTTTGTTAGCCAGGCTCCTAGGTAATTGAGGGTTTCCTATGGAGAATGAGCGAATTTGAGTTGGGGGCGGGGTGACTTGGTCATTTTGTCTCAATTTTCTTCACAATGACCAAGATATTGCAGACCAGGCCCGCCGTACAGGGGGTACAACCCGTACACCTGTACCGGGCCCGGCGAGATAAGGGGGCCCGCTTGAAGCAGGCCCGCTTATTTACGTTTTTTTTTTTTACACACATGTTGAGAGGTCCGGGGGGGAGGGGGGGGGGAGGGTAGCGCCGCTTTGCCTACAGCCGCTCCGCCTCTGCTTTCAGCTACAGCCAGCGGGGCGGGGCGGGGGGGGTGCTGGGGGGGGGGGGGCCGCGCTCCAGCCTCAGCTGCGCTGCGATCTACTTACATGAGCCCTGTGCGCGCTGCAGCCGGAGCCGGGCCCGCCTCCTCTGTCTGTGGGCGGCGGGATGCAGAATAATTTGAATCCGCGAGGCCCCGCCCCGAGGGGCGGAGCTTAGGTTAAAACTGTTCGATCCGCGCAGGAAGAAGAGCGGCGGCGACAGAGAGAGGGGAGGAGGTCCAAATCGCTACAGCGCCAGCGCACATGTAAGTAGATGATTTGTCACAGTGCGCAGCTGAGCCGGCCGGGACTCCTCCTGAAGGGTGTCCCGGCCCGGCCATCCATCCCGGCCCAGCCTACAGGGGCCCTAATATGTGGGGGGGGGGTCTATGCCTACAGGGGGGCCCTAATAATGGGGGGGGGCTATGCTTACAGGGGGGCCCTAATACTGGGGGGCTATGCCTACAGGGGGGCCCTAATACTGGGGGGGTTGCCTACTGGGGGGTGCTAATACTGGGGGGGGGGGGGTATGCCTACAGGGGGCCCTAATACTGGGGGGGGTTATGCCTACAGGGGGGCCCTAATACTGGGGGGGGCTATGCCTACATGGGGGCCCTAATACTGGGGGGGGGGGGCTATGCCTACAGGGGGGCCCTAATACTGGGGGGGGGGCTATGCCTACAGGGGGGGGGCCCTAATACTGGGGGGGGGGGCGATGCCTACAGGGGGCCCTAATACGGTGGGGGCTATGCCAACAGGGGGCCCTAAATACTGGGGGGGGGCTATGCCTACAAGGGGCCTTAATACTGGGGAGAAACTATGCCTACAGGGGGCCCTGAGGGGGGGGCTTTGCCTACAGGGGGCCCTAATACTGGGGAGGGGGCTATTTCCTACAGGGGGCCCTACTACTGGGGGGGGGGGCTATGCCCCACAGGGGGCCTAATACTGGGGGGTGGCTATGCCTACAGTGGGCCCTAATACTAGGGGGGTGGAACTATGCCTACAGGGGGCCTTAATACTGGCGGGGGGGGGGAAACTATGCCTACAGGGGGCCTTAATACTGGGTGGGGGGAACTATGCCTACAGGGGGCCCTAATACTGGGGGGGAACTTTGCCTACAGGGGGCCCCAAAGACTGGGGGGGACTATTCTGCCTACAGGGGGTCTCTAATCTACAGGGGGGACTATTCTGCCTACAGGGGGTCTCTAATCTACAGGGGGGGACTATTCTGCCAACAGGGAGTCTATTATCTTCGGGGGGGGAGTATTCTGCCTAAAGGGGTCTCTAATCTACAGGGGGGGACTATTCTGCCTACAGGGGGGCTCTAATCTACAGGGGGGGGAACATTTTGCCTACAGGGGGTCTCTAATCTACAGGGGGGGACTATTATGCCTACAGGGGGGCTGAATCTACAGGGGGGGACTATCTGCCTACAGGGGTCTCTAATCGACAGGGGGGGACTATTCTGCCTACAGGGGGTCTCTAATCTACAAGGGGGACTATTCTGCCTACAGGGGGGGACTATTCTGCCTACAGGGGGCCCTAATATACAGGCAGGGGGACTATTCTGCCTACAGGGGGGCCCTAATTTACAGGGGTGGGGGACTATTCTGCCTACAGGGGGGGGCCCAATCTACAGGGGGGGGACTATTCTGCTACAAGGGGGCCTAATCTACAGGGGGGGACTATATCTGCGTACAAGGGGCCCCTAATCTACAAGGGGGGGGGAAACTATTCTGCCTACAGGGGGGCCCTAATACCTGGGGGGAAACTATTCTGCCTACAAGGGGGCCCTAATCTACAAGGGGGGACTATTCTGCCTACAAGGGGACCCTAATCTACAGAGGGCCCTATTCTACCTACAGGGGTGGCCAAAACTACCGCCCGGGGGCCCGAAGCTACCTACGTCTCCCCAAGCTACCTAGCTACTGCCCGGTGGATGCTTAGCTACCGCCCGGGGGCCCCGTTGTACCTACATACCGACTGGGGGAGCCCCATAATTACCAGGGGGTAATTCTTACCATTTGGGCCATTATAAATGGGGAAATTTGTACATGGGGGGAGGGGCACTCAGTTGGGAAAATGATAAAAAAAAGTGAGGAGTCTCAGTTGTTTGTGTTGTAAATTTACAGGGACGAGTGGTGGACGGGGGAAGTATCATGGAGGTCTGGACCGAATAGAGAAGAAAAGATGAAAGTGAACGACACCTCAGACAAGACGTCACCTGAGAGGGCTAAATGTAAGTAAACTATTTGCAGAGCACATGTGTACACTGGGATCTACCACTAGAGGGTCACTGTATGTAGGAAATATTGGTTTTGGTGTGATGGTTTATAATCAGTAACAGTATGGCGGTATTATTCAGTATTTTTATGTTGGAGATATGTGGTGATGGTGGCGGTATTATTAGGTGCTTGTATATTGTTGTTGTTTTGTGATAATTGTCTTGGTATACTGGTTTAGTCAATAACATTATGGTGGTGCTAGTCAGTATATGGTAGTGATAGGTGGCGGAATTTATATATTGTTGCTTGGCAATATTGATCTGGGTATACTGGCTTCGCTAGTAACATTATAATGGTGGCATGTGGAGGTATTTGCAGTACCTTGTATAATCCAGCAAGAACTAAATAAAAAACTGGCAAAATTGCATTTTTTTTTCTTGTGCCCCCCAAAATTTTTTTTTGTGGACCCCCTTTTTTTTTTTTTTTTTATTTTTCTGGTGTGGCAAAAGGCTGGGGGAGGGGTGGGGCTCTGTCGGGAGGGCCCCGGGAGGGAGGGGGGGAGGGGGGGGTTTTTGGATGGCCGGGGGGGGGGGCCCAGCCTCCGCTGTGGGGGGGCCCCAAAAAATTTCCTGAGGGCGGCCCGTTGCAATATAACCACTTAAGTCCCAAAAACCCCTTTAAATATTCCTTTTCCCTTCAAAAACCACCCTGCATTTGATCTGAAGAAAATGATTTTTGATTTGAAACAGGATTTCCCAAAACCCCTTGCTTCCCAAAAACCGACCATTTTGAAACAAAATTCTCCGAAATTGCAACTTCCCTTAAAACAATTTCGACGCAAATGTGTTTGGAGGATAAGTGCAGAGTTAAAAAAACAAAGGTAATGATTTTGAGGACAATCTCGCCAACAACGACGAATCAGACTTTTCCCAGAACTGTTCTCTCGATTATAAACCAGTATCCCCGACCTTATGAGGTGGCCCTGAAAAAATTGCTACCCCGGGAAATTTCAATTGATCAAATCCAAGAACCCCAAAACCCTAAAAATCTGTCTTCCCAACCCCTGGGAAATCCCATTGAAAGGTTTAATTTTTCCAACGTCAGGAGGACTTCCCCCTCAGAGTTTCTTCAAATAGCCCTGACCCCCGGCCCTTTTTTCACTCCTTTTTCGTTTTCCCCGACTTTCAGAAATGACTATGTTAAAGAAAAAGAATTTCGGGCCTAAACAAGAATTTGGGGGTTAAAGAAATCTCCAAGATGGGGCTTTCCCCAGTAAAGTCATTATCACCAAAGATGGCTCTCATCAATTTGCTTAAACCCCAAAAACCGCCTTCTACTAAAGAGTTGAAACTTTCTTTTTTCAGCCCACTACTCCTGTCCCAAAAATCAGTCTCGACCCAAAATGATCACCCCTCTCTGGTCAGATAAGGCATCCAGTCGATAAAGAGGGTAAACTGTTACTCCGTATTTTCTGTTACTCTGCTTGTCGAAGTCCCGGTCTTCGTCGGGAGTCCCCCGTGCTCAGAGGGTTTTGCTTTCCTCTTTTTCCTGCGGTTTGAGACGGACTTGACTCTTTGCTTTCCTTTTGGGGAAATTGCTAGAAATTTTCTTATTGTTCTTCTGGCTTTTTTTCTCAATTTTCTTTTTTGTTAAAATGTTACTTGCATTTCGATTCCAAATTTTGGGTTTTTCATTTCTTTATTTTTTGGTCAGAGACAAAGTACCTTTGTATACCTCATTCCCCGATGCTTTCTACAATCCTATACCACCTTATTTACAAAACATACTTTTTTCCATCAGGGGGATCAAATTTAGTCACTGAACGTAAACGGGTTTTTAAATTCACCGTTTTTTAAATTTTTTGTTTTGGAGGGAGGGCCTAAAATCCAAAGCCAAAATTAGTTTTTAGGGATTTCACTTAAAGAGATGATTCGGCCGTTTGAAACATAGGAAGTTTCCGACTTCTTTCCCCACACCTTTGACCAAAAACGGGGTGTAGCAATCTTTGTCAAAGCCTATACCCCTTTTTCCCCCTTTCGTAATATAGACTCCATATTTTTAAAAACCTATTAATTCATCCCCTTTTCTATGTTACATTATTGCACCAAATTCCATCAACTTTATTATTGCAAGGTAATTCTTAAGGCTAAGGAAATTTCGCAAAAAAATCTATTATATGTGCGATTTTTTTTTTAGTCAAATTAAAACCGCTAGTGTCTAAGAGCAGTATAAAAATTTCCCAGACTTGCAGCACCTCCTTTTAGAGGAGATTTAAAGATCACTGGCGCTATCCAAAACCCCTTGGGATGTTTACATCACTTTTTTTTCGGCTGCACAAGGGATTATTCTAATTTTTTTTTTTTCCTCACAAACAAATGTCCTTATCCAATACAATCTCCAACATAGGTTCCCCACCTGGTCAGATCATGCTCCCTTTTCTCATTTTTAAAAACGCTTTCTGCCCCCCCTCCGATTCCCTGGTGCATAAATCATTTCTATTAAAATCCAAAACGGGGAAATGATAACATCCGAAAGCATTTAAAGAACCTCTATTAAAACTCCATCTTCCGCCCCCCTAATTCCCCGTGGTTCTCACAAAAACCCATTTAGGGAATTTTTTTTGCCTTTGTATTAAGGAAAAATGAAAGCGGGAAAAGGAAAGATGACCTTCTGGAGATTAAAATGGTAGGCCCAAATTAAGCAACCCCCCCAAAGGTAACCCGAATGCGGAAATTTTAACTATCAAAAACAAATTAGGGGAAATTTAATCCAAAGAATACGAAAAATGCTTGTCCAGGTCCAAATGGAACTTCATCTAGGTGGGGCCTCCGGGAAAATTGCTGGCAAGAAGGGTCAAAAAGATCCAAGCAAAAATTCCCAAAAATTTTTTTTTAACATCCTGGATAAGAAGAAAAATTTATGACCGCCAGCAAATAGCGACTCCTTTTCGACTATTACAAACCTTATTAAAATTGGAACGAAAACCCCCGAGTTTTTTTTGCTAGCCAACCCTTAGTCTCTCAGAAAAACAAAAAAAAAAACCCCTTTAAAGCTCCCATATCTATCTCAGAATTTGGGGCACACTATTAAAATTCTAACTTAATAAATCACCCGGGGACTAGTGTTGGGGCGATTGCGTTGGGTATCGAGATCGATGATATCATA
>JAODAL010057463.1:0-22663 GCA_025379985.1 Phyllomedusa bahiana
AAAAGTGAAGGAACACCCGACCCTGTGATAGGAGTTTCACTTTTACTTTCTTGCTGGTGTTTATTTTAGAAGGTGGTGAGGTGCGTGACCAAGGGAAACATGGAGGAGGATATTTTATGTGGGCTGGTGGGGGATATGGATAGAGCTACTTAGCCCTGTGTCTATGATGTGTTAGACTGATAAATGTGTGACTAACTTGATATTGCACTACACAATACAGTTCTGTTTTGTGCACTGTATTATGTGGTAAAATGGGCGCATTTATGTCCGAGAGGCCAGTAATATTTTTACGTACAGTAGGGTGGGCCCCAGACCCCCCAGTCAGACACTGACTGTTGTGTACAGGTATCAATTTAATATGCAGTTTTTTATCATCTAATTGTCCCCCTAGTGGGGAGGTGTGTGAACTACTGCTCAGCAATTACCTGTACCTGTTTATCTTTCCCAAGTAGCACAGGGTCATTTGTTGCCTCCTACTGGGTTCAGTCTTTAGTCCACCCATTGAGCTGTTAGTTTGCACTTTTGTTATGTTTTTGAGCAAATAATGTCCCATTTTGCTGTGACTTTTTCAGTAGGATAGATTCAGGGATGATAGGACGTCTCTGTTATTGTGTGAAGTGTAGTTATGGTTTGATTTTTGGCACATGATGTTTGGCCATGCCAGTTTTTTATAACCTAGAAAGCCTATGGCAAGAGACTGCCAAGGTCTAGAGCTAAAGGTAAAGACTGTGGTTATTCCCATAATTTTTGACCTCATACAATGTTATTAATGTTGGATATGTAAGGGGGGAATCTTTATGAGACATATATGGAATATGTGAAACCTCAGGAAATACACTTAGAATAGGAATAAAAGCACAAGAAGGTTTGGAACACGTCAGAAGGAATTCTGTGCCCACATAGCTCTCTTTTTAAATGACTTTTTTAAAATATGATTTCAATCCTCACCTTTTTTTTCTTTCCATATTGGACAAATTCACCCTTTAGATTATTAATCTGCTGCCTTGGAGTCTCGAAGGCTGTCCGTGCACCAATACCATATATCTACCATGAGGCTGGGATGTATTTCTGAGTGGCGGTAAGCTTTCCCTTTCTTATGATTAATACATTTAGAATATGAGTAAGGGTGCTTTCACGCGGTGCGGTTTTGATGCGTTTTTTTGGATGCGTTTTTTGTGCAGCAATGTACAGCATTAATTGTTGTGCCTTCCTGCACAAAAAACGCATCCAAAAAAACGCATAAAAAACGCACCAAAACCGCACCGTTTGAAAGCACCCTAAGGCCATGTTCACGCGGCTTATTTCGCAACGGATTTGCAGCTGTATTTACGGCCGCAAATCCGTTGTGAAATCAGTTACAAACAAGTACCTGGCCGTTTTACATTGATTTTAATGGGAAATTCGTGTCGTCGTTTAGACGACACTTATTTCCGTTCCGGATTGCGGCCGCGGATTGCGGCTGCAATCCGGCCATAAAAACAATGTGCATGTGAATTATTTCCGGACGGATTCACCACCTTTAATGAATGGGGATGGTGAATCCGTTGGGAAATCAGTTCCAAATACGCGCCACACTTAGTGACACTTAATTGAAACTGATTTTCACCTGATTTCAGAACGTATTTACGATCGGCAATCCGACGTAAATACGTTCTGAAATAAGCCGTGTGAACATTGCCTTAGAGTCCAAGAAGGCTTGGAACATATCAGAAGGACTTTATTAAAATGTGATTTTAATCCTCTACTTTTTTTTTCTTTCTATGCTGGACAAATTCACCCTTTGGATTATTAATCGTGCCTTTGAGGAAGGTTGTCCGTGCACCAATACCATATATCTACCATGAGGCTGGGATGTATTTCTGAGTGGCGGTAAGCTTTCCCTTTCTTATGACTAATACATTTAGAATTACTTGAGTTAGTTGATTTAGCTAGCAAAAAATGGGGAGGGTTGCAGTGAGGTCTGGAGAGAGCAACAACAAGAGTGAACTGTTCTCTATGGAAAGAGGCCAATGAAAGGTGGAGACTGTTATCACAACTATCTTTTCTGACCACTGGTGGCCTTTTGTATGTTTGAATGTGGGGGTGTTGTGTTTGAGTGATGTAATATATAAGGTAATACATGTGGGAGAGTGGGTATGGTTGCTTTTGATAACATTTAGAGCGGTCTGTTAATGAAAGGTCGAACAAATTTGCAATATTGTGTCCCTTACCGTGAGCTGGAGAGATAGATAGTGGCCACTGTATCAGCTAATACCTCATATTGGATATCTATATGCAATTATAATACTAGCAACCACTCCCTTCATGTATGGAGGGCGTGTGATTGGTTGTGTTTTTGGTATTTTTGCATTTGTGTATTCTCCCCATGTATTATACTGTGACTTTTCTGCATACTGGTGTGTACAGGTATCAATTCAATGTGCAGTTTTTTTTATCATCTAATTGTCCCCCTAGTGGGGAGGTGTGTGAGCTACTGCTCAGCAATTACCTTTACCTGTTTATCTTTCCCAAGTAGCACAGGGTCATTTGTTGCCTCCTACTGCGTTCAGTCTTTAATCCAGCCATTGAGCTGTTCGTTTGCACCTTTGTTATGTTTTTGAGCAAATAATGTCCCATTTTGCTGTGACTTTTTCAGTAGGATAGATGTCAGAGATGAGAGGACGTCTGTGTTATTGTGTGAAGTGTAGTTATGGATTGATTTTTGGCACATGACGTTTGGCCATGCCAGTTTTTTATAACCTAGAAAGCCTATGGCAAGAGACTGCCAAGGTCTAGAGCTAAAGGTAAAGACTGTTGTCATACCCATAATTTTTGACCTCATACAATGTTATTAATGTTGGCTATGTAAGGGGGGGAATCTTTATGAGATATATATGGAATATGTGAAACCTCAGGAAATTAATTTAGAATATGAATAAAAGCACAAGAAGGTTTGGAGCGCATCAGAAGGAATCCTGTGCCCACATAGCTCTTTTTTTAAAATATGATTTTATTCATCATCTTTTTTTTTTCTTTACATATTGGACAAATTCACGACAGGCCTGCAGGGGGTCTCCCCCAGGGGGCCCTCAAAGGTCAAAACCTAAAGTTGGCCAGGGTTTTAGGTCTTGCAAAACACCCCCGGAAAGGGGTTGTTTATGCAAAATTTCCAAAAGAGGTTACCTTTTGCAGAGCTTTGGCAAATGGCTGTTTGAAGGCTTTTTTAAAGGCGATTTACCTGTTTAAAAAGCACGCCCGCAAAAACGCATTTAAGGGCTTCCCATTTAAGATTGGGGATGTGTGATCCCCAAATGGTCAGGATAAAAGGGTTCAGTTGCCTCAAAGCTCAGCGTGGATACAGAGTAAAAACAAAGGATTCTTTAAAGGGCCTCCAGGTTCTAGTTTGGAGCAGAGGGGAAATGGGAGGGGGAAGAGTGACATAAACCGGGAGGGTTTTCTAAACCGGGTTTTATACTCCCTATGGGGGGGAAACGAAACCAAGGGGGGACCCCAATTTTAAAGGGTAGAATATATCATTACGACTATTTTGTATTATGGGGAGGGGAAAAGAAACTATAAATCCCATCTGAAGGTTGTTGAAGCGAAAACCCCTCCAGGAGCTGAAATTAAAAACGGGGGCTTTTTTGCCCTCTTTTGTTAGCGGAGTACGGGATAGTGGATTTGCCCGGTGGATTTTCCATAGTGGGTTTGGGAGGGTGAGGTTAAAGTCCCGCAAAAGAGGACCTTTACCTGTGCATGGGGTTCGTTTTTTCCAATATTTCCAACAAAAAACCCAGTTCCCCTTTATTGGGGGCTTTTAAAACATTTAAAACCCGAAAAAACATCCCCCAGTTTTTTAAATTTTTCAAGATAGGTTCTGGCTTAAACATCGGGTTTAAAATTCAATTATGGTTTTTTTTTTTTTTTTTGGGGAGGGGGACTTTTGGATAGCAATAAAAAAACCCCCCGTGATTGAATAGGGGCATTTGGCCCAAATTTGGCCAAGGGGGGAAATATCAAATTTTAATTATTGGGGCAGGGTCTGCCCTTAAAGGGGTTTTCCCCTTTGAAAACTACAATCTGACCTTTTGCGATGGAAAGGGGGAAGAAAAATTTGTGCTCGCTTCTGAGGAAGTTCAGACCCTTGGCGTTGAAGGCCCGCTTTTTTTTAAGTTCCCCCCTTTTAAAACAGAAAAGGGGGGTAAGGAAATTCGGTGTCCCCTCCCTTTTGCGCCCGGGCCAGGGACAGGGAGGAAAAGAAAATGGGGGAAAAAGGGAAAAGAAGAAAAAAAAAAAAAAAACAACCAAAAACCCGGGGGGGAAAAAAAAGGGTATTGTCCCCCTGCGGGGAAACCACTACAAGGCCCATCTGAACCTATGGGAAAAACCCAAAGGGGCCAGACAACGGTCAAAAAGGAAACCCTTTGCCCTATTTTGGGGGAAAAAGGGGAAACGGCATAATGGGAAGTAGCCCCCGGATATGCTGAAAATTTTTTTATGTAAATGAGCACCCTAAACATTAATTGAAGGAAACCCCATAAAATACATAAAAAACAAAAAAACAAAAATTTCCCATGAACCTCAAATGTACCCAAATTGGGGAAAGGCAGTGTAAATAAACAATAAACCCTTGGGCCGTTTTTTCACACGGTTTAAATTCCCCGACGGATTTGTGCGGGTATTGAGCGCACAAATCCGCTTTTGAAAAAGGGGGGGGAAACGGGGGGGCGGCCCGGGGCGGGGCCCGGGGGGGGGCCGCTCCCGGCCCCTTAGACTTGCATTATCCACGGCGGTTTTGCTCCTGGATAAGGTGCATGTC
The DNA here is from genome assembly GCA_025379985.1 of Phyllomedusa bahiana. Taxonomy (NCBI): domain Eukaryota; kingdom Metazoa; phylum Chordata; class Amphibia; order Anura; family Hylidae; genus Phyllomedusa; species Phyllomedusa bahiana. The sequence goes on from JAODAL010057463.1 coordinate 4,799, forward strand.
ACTTTCCCCCCCGCGGCGGATTGGGGGAAAGAAGGGGGGGAGCGCCGGTTTCCCCACGTTTCAATGAGAGCAGTGGTTTACCTTTAATTGCTGCCGCGGATTGGCCCCGGACTGAAGCGCAAATCCGGCGCGACGTACGGCCCCAAAATCTTTGGCAGAATAAGCCTTTGGGGAACGAGGCCAAAACCCCCTTAAAGCAAAAAGCTAAGGGGGATTAACAGGTGGGCCCCTGAGACCAAATTTGTTTTCACTGAGCGTGACCCCTTGGAAGGGGGCTTTCGCGGGGGGAGTCCGGGTTTCATCCCCGCAAAAAATTTCTAAAGCGGGGTTTAAAAGGGACCCCACCCCCCCCCCCTGGGGTTTTTTAAACGGGAGGGCCAGTCAGGCAGGGAAATTTTTGAAATCTGCAAGTCCTGAAAAAACCCTGGAACATTTTGGGGGAGAACCCCAGAGTATGAGTGCGGTCATCCTGTTTTAAAATGAGAGCAAAAGGGGAAACCCCCCCTAAAAGGGTTTTTTCTTTCACAAACACAGAGAAAATTGGTTTTTGAGCTTACCCCTTTGCGCCGGGGTTTATGACGTGGGAAAATCTGGGAAATTTTTTAGGGGTTTCGATCTTGGTAGGTAAAAGGGGAACGTGGGCCTAGGGGTTTTTTTGCATGTTTTCTTTTTTAAAGAAAAAAAGAAGTGTATGGGGCAAATAACTTTCCCGTGGGAAATGAACTTTTTGTTGGTGGGCGCAATGCTTTGGGAAACTCTTTTAAACCCAAATGAACGTAGTGGGCGCTGGGTTTCAAGGATATCATTAAAATGTTGGGGGGCTGTGGAGTACAAATCAGAAGGGGGGTTTGGACCCCGGGGGGCCCCCTGATCCTGAAGTTGTTTCCCCTCCTCTATTCTCGGACATCTTTTCCAAAATGCTGTTGGGGGGCAAAAAATTTTGTGCAGAGTGTTGTTTTTACTTTTCCCCTGCAACTCCCGCAGGGGGTGAGGGGGGAATCTTTTGATTGTTGCAAACAGTCCCCAAAAAATCTTGTAGGGCAAGGTGGACAGATCAGAGGGAAATTTGGGCTAAATCCTTCCTACAGTCCGCCAGAATTTTTTTCGCCCAAAAGGGGGATATCCTGGTTTGGGGGGGGAGGTCTTGAATGAGCGTTGAAGGTTTGGGGCCCTCGTGACAGGGGCCCCTATTTGGACGGTGAGGGTGTCGCCCGTTGGTGCTTGCGGGTTTTGGAGGGGGCCCGAAACCCCCAAAAGGGGAAAAAGGGGTGGCCCGCAAAAAAATTGGTGGGGAGTCATCCAAAACCTTTTTTTTTCTGTGGGCTACTCCCGGGTGTTGGGGGGGGCGGGCCCGGTTATATAAAAATCCAACTGGGGGAAAGGGGGCATGGGGCAGGGGGGTACTCCTGCCTGGAAAGGGACTTTGGGGCTTCCTGTGAGCAGCCCCGGGGGGCCCCCGGGGCCCAAAGGTCACCCCAAAAGGGGCCCGTGGACCCGTGGTGAGGGTCCGACAGAAACCGGGGGATGAGGGGGCGCCCGAGGGCCTTGTTGGGGCTGGAAGGCCCGGGGCAGGGGCTAGTCCAGTGCTGAGTGTGAAAACCAAAACACGGGGAGGGCTCTCCTTGGGCCCCCAAAATTCCCCCAAACCCAAACCCTCCGGGGGAGCCCTGTAGGGGAGGCCCTGGGTTGGGGGGCCTGGGAGTGGGGGGGGACCCCTAGGCCCTGGGAGCCCCCCAAACCCTTTTATGCTGGGGGGAGGTAATGGGGCCCCCGGGACACACAGTCCTGGGGAGGGGGGGGGGGGGGGGTTGCCCTGGGGGGTCCCTGGGTATTAGGGGGGGGGCCCGCGCAGAGAGGCCAAATGGAGAGGGTTTCTCCGGGAGGGTCAGGTACCTGCAGTCCGGGCCAGGGGAGGGGCTCTCCTGCCTTGCGGCCCTTTAGGTGCGCAGAGGGGATGTCGGCCCCAGGAGACCCGGAAGCCGCACCCCCCCCCCAGCGCCCCGGGGTTCCGTCGGGAAACTGGGGGGAGAGGGGTGTGCCGCGGCCCCCACAAATGAAAGGGGGAGGCCGGAGTGAGGTCCCGGGAGACGTGCGCCGGGCCCCAGTGGTACCAGCCGGGGGCCCTATCCTGTACCGCTCCAAACAGCGGCAGCTGCCGGCTGTCTCCCCTCCTACCGCACGGCGGCGGGTGTCCGGGCTCCCCTTTGTCCCAAAATGTCAGCGGCAGGGGGCACGGGCTTTGTCCCCTTTCCCCAGCAAACGGCGGGGGTGTTCGGGCCGTGTCGGTCCCCAGCGGCGGGCTTCCCAGCCCCCTCCCCGTTCTGCTGCAAAAGCCCGTGGCGTCCGGGCCTTTTTCCCCCACACGGAGCGCGGCAGGCCCCAGGTCGCCTCCGGGGCCCCCGTTTCCCCGGCCCGCTGAGTTTGGGGGCATGCCCCGGGGTTTTGGGGCCCGGGCCCGTTAAAGCGGCATTGTAGCAGAAGCCCGGGCCTGTGGTTTTAGAAAAGCAGAAGGGTGGGACATCGGGACTTTTGCGCGGGGGGTTGTGACCCCCCTCCCGGGGGCCCGACGCCGTGGACGGGAAAACAAAGGGGAGGGCCACCTGTTCTTCTCTATGCCAGGCGTGAGGGGGCCCCGGGGGCCATCTGGAGGCCTTGTCAGCCCCTTTTCCCCCTTTCCCTCAAAGGGCCGGGGGTAACGGGCCCAAAAATAAATTCAATGTTTTCCCCCGGGGAGGTGTCCCGGGGTTAAAGGAGCCTGTCTTATTCTTCTTTGGGTCTTCCCTTTATAGACGAACCCCCAATTTGGGAAATGGAAAGCTCAGATCTTCGGCCCGGGGGCCCCTTTTAAAACCCGCTTCCTCACTCGGCCAAAGTCAAACCCCGCCCCAAAAAGTTTCCTTTCTTATGATTAATAAATTTAGAAATGTGTTAAAAACCCAAGAAAAGGGTTTTGGGAAAATTTTCAGAAGGACCCTTTTTTAAAATGGATTTTTTAAACCTCCCTTTTTTTTTTCTTTTATTTATTGGAAAAAATTTACCCCTTTTGGGTTATTAAACTGCTGCCTTGGAGTTGGAAGGCTTTCCGTGACCAATCATATTTCTATCCCTGAGGCTGGGATGTATTTCTGGTGGGCGGTAAAAATTTTTTTTTTTCTTAGGGCCTTTTCTTTTTGAAAAATGTGTTAAAAAGCCCAAGAAGGTTGGAAACTATCGAAGGGGCTTTTTTTTAATTGTTTATTTTAATCCTCCCCCTTTTTTTTCTTTTTAAAAATTGGAAATTTCACCCTTTTGGGTTATTTAAAAATGTGCCTTTTGGGGTCTGGAAAGGGTGTCCCCTGCACCAATTCCTATATCTACCTGAGGTGGGATGGATTTATGAGTGGCTGTAAGCTTTTCCCTTTTTTATGATAATTTCATTTTGAATTATGGAGTATGAGCCAAGAAGGCTTGGAACATATCAGAAGGATTTTAGTAAAAAGTGATTTTAATCCTCACCTTTTTTTTCTTTCCATGCTGGACAAATTCACCCTTTGGATTATTAATCTGCTGCCTTGGAGTCTGGATGGCTGTCCGTGTCACCAATATCCTTATTCTTAAATGAGGCTGGGATGTTTTTCTGTGTGGCGGGTATGCTTGCACCTTTATTGTTGACTTATTAATTTTGTATTTTGGTGTTTTGAGTCGTTGTTGGCTTGGAACTTAGCTGATAGGACTTTTGTATAATTGGGTTTTATTCCTCATACTTTTTTTTAGCTTTACATTTTGGGATGTGTCTCCCTTTGGTTTTTGTATATGCTGCCTTGGTGTTGTGGTCGCCTGTCCATCACCAATACATTATCCTACCATGAGGATGGGGATTATTCTGAGAGGCAGGTTAGCTTTCCCTTACTTATGATTAATAAATTAAGAATTACTTGAGTTAGATGTTTTAGCTAGAAAAAAATGGTGATGGTTGAAGTGAGTCCTGGAGAGAGCAAACAAAGACGTGAACTGTTCTCTATGGAAGAGGCCAACGAAAGGTGGAGACTGTTATCACAACTAGATGTAATACATGTGGGAGTGTGGGTATGGGGTATGGTTGCATTTGATAACATTTAGAGCGGTCTGTTAATGAAAGGTCTAACAAATTTGCAATATTGTGTCCCTTACCATGAGCTGGAGAGATAGATAGATAGTGGCTACTGTATCAACTAACACCTCATATTTGATATTTTTCCAGTATGTCATTTTCTTGCCCAAAAGTACTGGGGAGCAGTGGAGTCTATACTTTTGTGTGGACACCTTAAAAAAGTGCTGGGGCAGCCCACCAATCGATTAGCAGTGGTGTAATAGGCTGTATGCATCTGGGTTGCACCTCAATGTATCTGCATTAATGGCACCCTTTTGTATCGCCTTATCTATATGCAATTATAATACCAGCAACCACCCCTCTCATGTATGGAGAGCGTGTGATTGGTTGTGTTATCGGTATTTTTGCATTTGTGTATTCTCACCAGTCTTTTACTGTGACTTTTTGCATACCTGTTCGGGTACAGGTTTCATTCAAATATGCAGTTTTTTTTATCATCTAATTGTTCCCCTAGTGGGGAGGTTTGTGAGCTACTGCTCAGCAATTACCTGTACCTGTTTATCTTTTCCCAAGTAGCTCAGGGTCATTTGTTGCCTCCTAAGGGGTTCAGTCTTTAGTCCAGCCATTGAGCTGTTGGTTTGTATCTTTGTTAGGGTTTTTGAGCATATAATGTCCCCTTTTTTATGTGTCTTTTTCAGTAGGATAGATGCAGAGTAAGAGATGTTAGGACGTCTGTGTTATTGTGTGAAGTGTATTTTGGTTGATTTTTGGCACATGATGTTTGGCACATGCCAGTTTTTTATAACCTAGAAAGCCTATGGCTAGAGACTAGAGTAAAGATAAAGACTGTTGGTTATTCCATAATTTCTTGTCCTCATACAATGTTATTAATGTTGTATAAGAAAGGGGAATCTTTAGGAGACAATTATGGAATATGTGTAACTTCAGGAATCTTTTAGAATATGAATATAAAGCACAAAGAAGGTTTGGAACACCGACATGAAGGAATTCATGTGCCACATAGCTCTATTTTAAATGATACTTTTTTAAACTATTGATTTTTATATCACCCTTTTTTTTTCTTTACACATGGACAAATTCACCCTTTGGATTATTAATCTTATGCCTTGGAGTCTGGTCGGGATGTCTCGTGAACCAATAACCTTAATCTACCATGAGACTGGGATGTATTTCTGAGTGGCGGTAAGCTTTCCCTTTCTTATGACTAATACATTTAGAATATGAGGAAGAGCCCAAGAAGGCTTGGAACGTATCAGAAGTACTTTAGTAAAATGTGATTTTCATCCCTCTCCTTTTTTGTCTTTCCATGCTGGACAAATTCACCCTTTGGATTATAAATCTGCTGCCTTGGAGTCTGGAGGGCTGTCCCTGCACCAATACCATATATCTACCATGAGGCTGGGATGTATTTCTGAGTGGCGGTAGCTTTCACCTTTCTTCGATGATCAATACATTTAGTATATGAGTAAAAGGAGCCCAGAAGGCTTGGTTCATATCTGAAGGTCTTTATTAAAAATGTATTTTATTTCCTCTACTTTTTTTTTCTTTCTTTGCTGGACAAATTCACCCTTTGGATTATTAAATTACTGCCTTGGATTTCGGGAAGGGGCGTCCTTTGCCCAAATCCCCATATATCCCCCCATGAGGCGGGAAATGTTTTTTCTGAGTGGGGTAAGCTTTCCCTTTCTTTTTACAAATTTCTTTAAAAAATTCCCTTGGGTTTTAAGTTAAATTTAGCTGAAAAAAATGGGGGGGGTTTGCATTTGGGGTTTCTGGGGGAAAAAAAAAAGGCCCCCAAAAACAAAAAATAAACTTTTCCCTTTTTTGGAAAGGGGCAAAGGAAATGTGAGACCCGTTATAAATTAATTTATTTTGGGGGGGAATTTTTTTTGGTTTTTTTTGCCATTTTTTTTTAAAATTTTTCCTTTTTTTTTTTTTTTGTTTTTTTTAAATTTTTATCTATTTGTGATTTTTTTTTTTATTTTTTTTTTTTTTTTAATTTGGGGGGTTTTTTTTCCCGAGTGGAAAAAAATTGGAAAAAATAAACCATGTTTTTAAAAAAAAGTGGATAATAAGGTAATAAAAAATCTAATTGTTGGTAAAGGGGGGGGTTTTTGTTTTTTTTAAAAAATGGGTTTAAAAATTTGAAAACATTTTTGGTTTTTACCAACCCCCAAACTTCCCAAACCATAACCCCAAAATTTTAACCGGGGAAAGTCCATGGATACCCCCCTTTTTAATTTAATTACTGGGTTTTTTTGGGGCCGGTTTAAAACCCTTTGCCAAACCAATTTTGCTCAAATTACAATAATACCCCCAAATTTTCCCAGTTTTCCCCAAATTTTCAAGAAATGGCCTAAAATCAATCGAAATTAAAAAGGCCGGGAAAATCAAAAAATTCGTTCCCCCACCAATCCCATTCCCCCCTTTTTCATTTCCAACCATTCATTTTTTAAAAATTTAAAAAGCTGGACCAAAAACCCCCAACCCCAAAACCCTCTGTTTTTTTTCCGGGCCCCTTCCCCCCCCACCCCCTACCCCTTTCTAAACACAAAAAACCTTTAATAAAATCCCCCAAAAGCCTTGTTAACCCATTTCCACGGCCTCCAAAATTCCCCAAAAATTTTGTCCCGGAAAAATTTTTCCCCCCGCCTCGGAAGGTTGGGGGCCTTATAAAAATTTTTCCCCAGTTTCCTTTTACCCCAAAATTTGGGCTTCCCAAGGGGGCCCAAATGGAAACCCCGGGAGCCTTCCCAAAGGTTTGAAAAGTTTAAAGGTTTTTTTTAAAATTACGGGGATAGAACAAAAATTAAATGGGGCCCCGTCCCCCCCAACCCTAAAATTTGTCAACAAAATATTCACCTACCCCCTTTTAATTTTAGGCTAACCTTGGAAAGAAAACCCAAAACACCCCCCTGCTCCAGCCCAAAAAAGTTTTTAAACGTCCAAACCCTTGCCCCTTCGGAAAAATTTTGGTTTTTTTTCCAAATTTTCCTTTCCGTTGGCCACCCAAAAAAAACCCAAATTAACCAAGCTTTTCAAGTTAATGAGGTAAAAAAGGGACGGTAAAATTGACATGGGTTCAGGGGGTTTGCCCCTCTTTTTGTAAAACTACTATTTTCCCTTTCATACTGTGATAAGGGAAATTTTGTCCAAATTTTCAAAAGTTTTCTAAAAAACCTCCAAAAAATGGGGGTTTTGCAAGCTCCTCTATATACAATTTAACCCCATTCCCCCGGGGATACCATCGGGGGCCTGGGCTTTTTTTACCTCCACCCATTTAATTGCCCCCTGGACTTCACCTCTGAAAACGGACCACCCAAATTTTCCCTTTCCTAAAATTGACAACACGGCTTTTAAAAATTGCCCCTATGAAATTTTAATTTCAGATCAGTGGGGGTTTAAAGTTAGAGGTTTAAACGTCTCATGGGAACTTTTGCGAACTGAGCCTTTTCCCCCTGGGGGTTTTTTTTACTATTTCCCCCCTTTTTTTTCCCAATCCCACAACCACCGTTTTGGGGGTTTTCCTTTCGGGCCCAAAAAAGGCCAAAGCCCCCCATTCTTACCCCCCCTCGGGGAATATCGTATGCCTTTTGGGGTTCAACATTTCGTTCGCGTATAGTGGGGTAAGGGCAAATTATGGGCCCTTTTTTTTTTTCCCAAAACCTTTTCTTTATGTTCCTCATCGGGTTGACCCCCCTATTCAGCCTCTCCCGCGGCCAGCCCCCCTTTCCCAAATCTTCCCCCTACTGCATTAAAAACAAGCTCTATGTAATGCTAGGGGCATTGATGAGAGTCCCCCTAGTCAAAAGGTTTTTTAGGGGCCCCCAAGTTATAAAATGGGCAGCAGATCTCCCTTTTCCCCCCCAAAAACTGACAAAATACCCCCCCCGGCCCTTTTTTCCTCCACAAAGGGAACCCAAAACCTTTAAAGGGTTCAATTCCAGCCTTTCCTGATCCCCCCCAGACTGCGGGGAACCCGAAATAGTAGGGGGGCAGGGCCCCTAGTGCCCCCTCAGAAAATTTAATCTGTCCCCCACCACGAGACAACAGCCCCCCATTTAAAAAAAGCGAGGTCTATGCGAGATGGGGACCCCGGGGTTGCGGGAGTGCATGGGGAAACTGCCTTTCTGCTGGGTTTTTTTCCCCCCCCCCTTTTCCACACCTCCGTTCAAGCCGCCCCCGACTTACCCCATGCCCCTAGAGTAGGATCATTTTTGGGCCCCCGTGGACCAGGCGGCCCCCATATCTTTTGCACGGGGTTGCTTTTAAAGCTCCCTTAAACGGGAAGGGGAGCCAGGGGGATATAATACCAAAAATTTTCCCCCTAAACATTCCAAAACCCAAAACTGGATAAGGAGGGGGGGAAACATATACCCCCCCCAAGACATATTCCAATCCCCGTATTTGGGCATTACCCACAATTATTTTCCAGAGGGATCAATGTGAGAAAGAACAGTGAAAAAAAGGGGGGGGTTTTTTTTTGGGGGCCACCAATATGGGGGACCCCTCAGCATAATTGAGTAGACCACTTGGTAACCAAAAACCCTATCCAGGGGTCTTTTAAAGTCCCAAAGTTTTTTTGCCCCTCAAGGGGGTTTCCCCTTTTCCCCAATCCAACTATGTCGGGTTTTATGCCCGAAAGAAAATTGAACACAAATTTGCTCTTTTGTTTTTTGCAATTGACCCCCCGGACATTCCCGAAAATACTTTAAAAGGGGACCCTTTTTATAAGTTGTAAGCCAAATCTTTTCCAGGGGGAAGGGTGGGCCCCCAGTCGGACCCCCCGAAAATAACCCCTTCACCCCACAAAAAAAACACCACCCCAAAATGCCACAATTTTTTACAACCAGCTACCAAAAACATTAAGCAAAAACCCAAACCCCGCCTCCCTGCCCATCCCAACCCAACCCCTGGATGATTTTGGCCCAAAACCCTTTTTGTAAAAAAACCTCTCAAAATTTTCACCCCATAGGGGAGCGTACCGGTATTACAAAAAACAACCCCCAAGACAAAAGAATTGAGAAAACCCCCACTAAAAAATGAGTGAATAAAAGGAAAAAAATTTTGGCCCTAAAGTTTCAAAGTTCTGAGTTTCCTTGGCAATGGGAAGACCCCCCTCTAACCCCCAATCCCCCCCTTTTTTCCCGGAACAGGGGCCCCTTTCACTTTTAAAGGGACGGGGCGTTTTCCCGAAAATTAAAAAACGAATCATCTCGGGAAGAAAACCAAGCCCCCCAAACCCCCCAATAAAGGCCCCCCCAGAAAAACCCCTCACCACAGTACTGGTCACTGAGACCGCAGTGAAGCCCACCCCCCTCAGCGTTTCTGTCTCGGCCCCCTGTCTAGCCACCTTTTTCGCTTCCTCCGGAGGGGTTGAAGAACGGGGGTCTTGTTTTGGATCTTGGACTTTTTAAATGCGGGGGGGAATACAACTTTGAGTACCCTCAACCCAAATTTTTCTTTTAAAAGGTTTTCAAAACCTTTGAACTGTCTTTCTTTTTCCTTTGGACTCTTTTTGTGTATCAGGTTTAAAAGGGACAACCCGCGAATTCTCGTTTTTTATCTCGCTTTTTCCCTTTGCACCCGCAAAACGCATCCCCAAACTCGATGTTTAGCACCCCCCCCATGAAAAAAAAGGTGTGCAGGAATCCGGTGGGAGCGCCGGTTTGGGAAATAGGGTCCCGTTTCTTTCAATCAGAAACATAAAGAAAAGGGGTTTTGGGATTTTGGGGACTTCGGATAAAATTTTTCTGTAAATTTTTCGGGGAGCGCCCCCTCCGCACGTTTCCGGGGAACCTAGTATAGGGAACCCATTTTTTCCCCTGGGGTTGCATTTTTTCCCCATCCCCCCCCTTTTTCCTGCGGGATTTTAAAATCTGTTTTTTGCATATTTTGTATAATCCTTGTTTGGGTGGCCGAGTACCCTTTCCCATTTTCCTTATACGCCTTTCACCCTCTGGGGGTTTTTTCCCCTCACTTTGTAAATGTCTCTCTCAATCGATTTAGATCGGCCGGAAATGGTCTTTTTTAAATTTTCAGGGGCTTTTCGGCAGGAGGCAATGGGGACTTATCTTACTGTACCCAGCGTAGTTTGTGGGGCCCCCAGCCTCCCCTAATTTTGACCCCATAGCGTGGGCCACTGAAGATGGGGTTGCAGAGGGCTGGAAGGGACCCTGTTCTATGGCCCATAGAGAAAACCCCCCCCGGACGGGTAGAAATCCTTTAATTTAATATTACAAATAGACTAACTGCTCTGTGTCTGCCCTCTTTAGGGATATAAAGCTGCAGGTTTTTGTAGGGTTTTCCTGTAAAAGGGTTTCTATTGTATGGGAGGGGTAAGGCTTCCCTTTTAAACTAGGGGGCTACAGGGATTTCTGCAGATTTTTTTTGTAGTACAAATAAACTTTTAGCTCCCGTCAGGGGTTCTACTGCTGAGGTCTCCAAGGGGTTCCCAAAGGGGCTGAGGCCGGCTCCCGGGGGAATTGGAAAGAAAACAGCAGCCTCTTTCACAGTCCAAAGGGCCCCAGGGGGGAAGGCAAAATCTCTCAAAAAAATGACTATAAAGGGGCCCCTTTTCAGCCTCTCCATGCCCCCCCTTATAAACTTAAAATAGCGGGGGGGCCCCTGGGCTTAAAGGGGAAGGAAAAAAAAGGGAATCACAGGGAAAGGGGGTCCCGCTTTATCCCCTCTCTCCCTCCAAACCCCCTCACCGGGGCTCAGAGAGGGCAACATGAAAAGCAGGGGTTTCCCCTTTTCTGCCGCTCCCCCGCTCCAGCACAGGAGGGAAACACGCCCGTCCCCCCCGTCGGGGCTCCCCCTTCCCTGCTCACAAGAGGCCCACCGGGTTGGGCCCCCACCGCTCTCCCCAAAAGGCCCTGAGCAACGGGAATCCTCTGGCCCCCTCTTTTTGCTCCGGGCACCCGGTAAATCCAGAAGCCTTTCACCTCCAACCCCTTTTCCCGGGGCCCCAGCTCACCACCCTTTAGCTCAAATGGGCCGGGCCCCCTCGCGCCTTCCCGCACCTCTTGGCTCTTTTAGCAGAGATCACTGGCCCACGGGTGCTACGCGGGGGCCCCAAAATGCAGTTGGGGTCCCAAATGGTCATCCATTTTTCCCCCGGTAACCCAAAATTAAAAGGGATCCGGGCAGGGAATCAATGTACAGGGTCAGATAGCGGAGCTCTCACTCTATGAACTTCACAGCATGCCCCGGGAAAACCAGCCCCCCCCCCCCCCCTGGGGATGGGTTTCTTTTTAAACATTTAAGTGGTTTTCCCTTTAAAGAAAGGTTTTAACAAATTTGAAAAATTGTGTCCCTTACCAAGAGTGGGTGGGATAGTGGCCCCCTGGGAATCAACTAACACCTCATTTTGATATTTTTTCCCTTTTGCATTTTTTTGCCCCAAAATACTGGGGGGCAGAGGTTTTCTATTTTTTGTATTGGAAAACCTAAAAAGCGCCCGGGCCCTTTGCCCCCAATTTAAAGTAGGGGTAATAGGCTGTAAGCCAAAAATGGTGCACCACACTAATTTTTGCAATTAAAAGGGCCCCCCTTTTATCGCCCTTTTTCTATATTTCAATTATAATACCAGCAAAACCCCCCCCCTCATGTAAGGAGGCGGGGTATTGGTTGTGTTTTTCGGTATTTTTTTCATTTTTTGTATTCTAAACCCCTGTAATTTTTACTATTACTTTTTTTCATATGTTGTCAAGGCTCGGGTGGGGGCCCCCCGGGGTCGGGGAATCCCCCCCGGGGGGCCCGAGCTGGGTGGGGCCCCGGGGGCAGTGCCGTCGCTCCCCGGGGCCCGTTCCCCCGCATTGGTCCCCCGAACGCCCGGACCTTCGGCCCCAGCCTCAGGGGCAGGGGCCCCGGGAGGGTTTGGGGGCTAATGTCCCCACTCCCAGTGCGGGCCAGCGGTGGCCCAGCGCCGTAGCGCTCCGCTCATCGGGCCCCGGGGAGGGACAAAGCGCTAGGGCCCTTTTTGTCTGCCCGGGGCGGCCTTTCCCGCGGTGACGAAGGGGGCGCTGTGACATTTATATCACAAACGGGCCCCTATTTCCTGCGGGGTTTTAAAACCGGTGGGACCCGCTTGTCGCGGCCCCGGGGGCGGGGGGTCAGGTAAGTCTTTTGTTGTTTTTTTTTGTTTTTTGTTTTTTTTTTTTATAAAAGGGGGGGCCCGAACCCGGGTAATTTTAAAAAGGGGGCCCTGGGCTACCTGGGTAATTTAAAAAAGGGGGCCCGACTTTCCTGGCTAAAAAAATAAAGGGGGGGCCCCGGGGTACCTGGCTAATTATAAAGGGGGGCCCTTTCTTAACCCGGGTAATGTATAAAGGGGGCCCCGGCTAATCCCATAAAGGGGGGGCCCGGCTAACCCGGGGTAAAAGATTTAAAGGGGGGGGGCCCCGAAATACCTGGGTAATTTTAAAGGGGGCCCCCCCTACCTGGCTTTTTTATAAAGGGGGGCCCGACAAACCCGGGTAATTTATAAAGGGGGCCCTGACACCTGGCTAATTTTATAAAGGGGGCCCTTTGGGTTTCCTGGCAAAATTTTTTAAAGGGGGCCCCCGACAACCCGGCTAATTTTTTAAAGGGGGGGCCCCGGAAATAAACCCGGCCAAAATTTATAAAAAGGGGGCCCGGGGGTTAAACCGGGTAATTTATAAAAGGGGGGCCCCGGGGCTACCGGCTTAAAATTTTTAAAGGGGGGCCCCGGGGCCCCACCCGGCTTTAAATTTTTTAAAAGGGGGCCCCCGACTACCCTTGGGTTAAATTTTTAAAGGGGGGCCCCGGCAAACCCGGGTAATTTATAAAGGGGGGCCCTGTACCTGCTAATTTATAAAGTGGGGCCCCACCAAAAATGGGTAATTTATAAAGGGGGGCCCCGACTCCTGGGGGAAAATTTTTAAAGGGGGCCCCCTAATTTATAAAGGGGGCCCCGGCTACCTGGGTAATTATAAAGGGGGCCCCCACTACTGGCCTAATTTAAAAAAGGGGGCCCTGGCTACCTGGGTAATTTATAAAGGGGGGCCCCGGCTTTTAATTTATAAAGGGGGCCCTGGGGAAATCTAAAAAAGGGGGCCCCCTGGGAATTTATAAAGGGGGCCCTGGCCCGTAATTTATAAAGGGGGCCCTGGCTAATTTATAAAGGGGGCCCCCCGCTACCTGGTAAACTAAAAGGGGGCCTTGGCTACCCTAATTTATAAAGGGGGCCCCCGGCTACCTGGAACTTTAAAAGGGGGCCCCGCTACCTTTAAATAAAAGGGGGGCCCCGGCACCCTAAACTTTTAAAGGGGGGGCCGGCTAACCCAAAAAAAGGGGGCCCCCGGCCCCAAAAAAAGGGGGCCTGGCCAACTTAAAAAGGGGCCCTGGCCCCAAAAAATAAAGGGGGGCCCTTTTTCTTTTCCCTTAAAAGGGGGGCCCTTTGGGTAATCTATTAAAAAAGGGGGCCCTGGCTACCTGGAACTAAAAGGGGGGGGCCCGCTACCAAAAAACTAAAAAAGGGGGGCCCCGGCTTTCCTAAGGGCCCAAAGGGGGGGCCCCGGTACCTAAGAACTAAAAAGGGGGGCCCCGGCTACCTAAGGGGGTTTAAAAGGGGCCCCGGGTCCTAAAACTAAAGGGGGCCCTGGCTACCTTTAAAATTAAAGGGGGCCCTGGTTTCCCCAATCAAAGGTGGGGGTGGCTACCTAAAACAAAGGGGGGCCCCCGGCTACCCAAGAAAATTAAAGGGGGGCCCCGGGTTTCCCCCGAACCAAAGGGGGCCCCGGCTACCTAAAAAACTAAAGGGGGGGTGGGGTACTTAAAACTAAAGGGGGGGCCGGGTACCTTTAAAAAACTAAAGGGGCCCGGTTTCCTAAAACAAAGGGGGGGCCCCGACTACCTAAAAACTAAAGGGGCCCGGGCTACCCAAGAACCCAAAATGGGCCCCGAAAAAAAAATACCCAAGAACTAAAGGGGGGCCCTGGCTACCTAAGAACTAAAGGAGGGCCCTGCCCACCTAAGAAAATAAAGGGGGGACCTGGCTACCCAGAACTAAAGGGGGGCTGGGGTACCCTAAGAAATAAATTGGGGCCCTTGGGGGTTACCTAAAAAAATAAAATGGGCCCCCGACTACCAAGAAACCCAAAGTGGGCCCCCGGCTACCTAAGACCTAAAGTGGGCCCTGACTACCAAAGACCTAAAGTGGGCCCTCACTACCTAAGAACTAAAGTGGGCCCTGGCTACCTAAGAACTAAAGTGGGCCCTGACTACCTAAGAACTAAAGTGGGCCCTGACTACCTAAGAACTAAAGTGGGCCCTGACTACCCAAGAACTAAAGTGGGCCCTGACTACCCAAGAACTAAAGGGGGGCCCTGGCTACCTAAGAACTAAAGGGGGGACCTGGCTACCTAAGAACTAAAGGGGGGCCCTGGCAACCAAAGAACGAAAGGGGGGCCCGGGCTACCTAAGAACTAAAGGGGGGCCCTGGCTAACTAATACAAACAGAGGCCCTGACTAACTAAGAACTAAAGTGGGCCCTGACTACCTGCATACTATCTAAAGGGGGCCCTGACTACCTCCAGCCTATGTAACTGAGACTCACCAACACCTACCAACAGCCTACCTAACTGGGACCTACTTATCTACTTGGGGTCTATTTACCTACCCACCCGTGGTCTACTTATTTACCTTACTTGGGCCTACCAACTTATCCAGTGGGGGTCTGCCTACCTAAATAGGGCCTATCTAGTTATCTGGGGCCTTGCCCATTTGCCCACCTGCCTAGGATCTTGACTGCCTACCTGGTAATATAATTGAGAGGGCAGCAGCCCATAGTTGTAGCATTACCTCCAGGTGGTTAGTCCTCTCTCCACCCTCCAACCCCTTAGGATACTAGGCCTCTAAGTTATGGCCTGTACCCGCTCTCCCACCCCTGGGAAGTTTGTACAGAGGTGGGAATAGGTAAAGAGATGCTGAAAAATTGAGGATTCTAATATATTTGTGTGTAATTTCTGCAGGGATGAGTGGTGGCCGGGACAAGTCATCAGGGCCGCCAATAGGGCAGTACAACCGGTACTGCTGTACCGGGCCCGGGCAGTCTGTGAAGCCAGGGGGGGCCCGCCGCCGCCGGCAGGCTCCGCCCCCTTGCTTCACAGAGGCTTTCTCTTAATTGTATGCACGTCCGTGCGACGTGCATACAATTAAGATGTACGGAGGAGCAGGGAGAGCTGTGCGCTCCCTGCCCCTGCCGTACCTAGCTGGCAGGCGGCGCGATGCGAGTGACGTCATCGCGCCGCCTGCCGAGCTTCCTGTCCTCAGCCCCAAGCCTAAAGAAGCAGGCTTGGGGCCGGGAGCGGACGGAGGGGCCGGGGGAGCGCGGCCAGGTAAGTAATAAGCTACGGGGGCCCTAACATTAAAGGAGGGGGCGGCCCTGCAACTAAAGAAAGGATGGGGGCCCTGCAACTAAAGAAAGGATGGGGGCCCTGCAACTAAAGGAAGGATGGGGGCCCTGCAACTAAAGGAAGGATGGGCGCCCTGCACTAAAGGAAGGATGGGGCCCTGCAACTAAAGGAAAGATGGGGAGCCTGCACTAAAGGATGAATGGGGGCCCTGCAACTAAAGGATGGATGGGGGGCCCTGCAACTAAAGGATGGGAGCCCTGCAACTAAAGGAAGGATGGGGGCCCTGCAACTAAAGGAAGGATGGGGGCCCTGCAACTAAAGGAAGGATGGGGGCCCTGCAACTAAAGGAAGGATGGGGGTCCTGCAACTAAAGGAAGGATGGGGGCCCTGCAACTAAAGGAAGGATGGGGGCCCTGCAACTAAAGGAAGGATGGGGGCCCTGCAACTAAAGGAAGGATGGGGGCCCTGCAACTAAAGGAAGGATGGGGGCCCTGCAACTAAAGGATGGGGGCCCTGCAACTAAAGGAAGGATGGGGGCCCTGCAACTAAAGGATGGATGGGGGCCCTGCAACTAAAGGAAGGATGGGGGCCCTGCAACTAAAGGAAGGATGGGGGCCCTGCAACTAAAGGAAGGATGGGGCCCTGCAACTAAAGGAAGGATGGGGCGCTGGAACTAAAGGAAGGATGGGGGCCCTGCAACTAAAGGATGGATGGGGGCCCTGCAACTAAAGGGGGCCCTGAGCTGCCTACACTGGGCCCCAAGCTACCTACGTCTCCCTAAGCTACTTAGCTACCGCCCAGGGGCCTCATTTTACCTATATATTGACTGGGGGGCCCATAACTATGGGGGGTAATTATTACCATTTGGGCCATTATAGATGGGGAGTTTGTACATGGGGGGAGGGAGCACTCAGTTGGGAAAATGATAAAAAAAAAGTGAGGAGTCTCAGGTGTTTTTGTTGTAAATTCTACAGGGACGAGTGGTGGACGGAGGAAGTCATCATGGAGGTCTGGACTGAATAGAGAAGAAAAGAGAAAGTGAACGACTCCTCAGACAAGACGCCACCTGTGAGGCCTTAAATGTAAGTAAACTATTTGCAAAGCACCTGTGTACCTGGTATCTACCAATATAGGGTCACTGTGTGGAGGAAATGTTGGTCTTGATGTAATGGTTTATATTCAGTAACAGTGTGGTGGTATTATTCAGTATTGTGATGTTGGAGATATGTGGTGGTGATATGGCGGTATAATTAGGTGCTTGTATATTGTTCTATTGTGATATTGGTCTTGGTATACACTATGGTGGTGCTAGTCAGTATATGGTAGTGATAGGTGGCGGTATTATTTAGTATTTGTATATTGTTGCTTGGCAATATTGGTCTGGGTATACTGGTTTGGTCAGTAACATTATAGTGATGGTATTTGCTGGACCTTGTATATGAACTGACCCACAGAATACAGATTAACTGTACCTTGTATAATCCAGCAAGAACTAAATCCAAAAACAATGGCACAATTGCATTTTTTTTTTCTTGTGACCCCAGAAATAATTTTTTACTTTTTCCGTGGTGGTGATGGTTGTGGGACGGGGGATGGGTGGGCTCTGTCGGGATGGCCGGGGATGGGGGGTGTGGCGGGGGGTTGGGTCGGCCGGAGGGCAGAGCCAGGGATGGAATGGAGGGGGGGGCCCAGACACTCCAGCTGTATGGGCCCCCAAAATTTCTGATGGCGGCCCTGCAAGTCATCATGGCATTGTGGAACGGATGCAGGAGAAAAGGGAATAAGAACGACTCATAAGAGAACGACTCATCAGATAGGACGTCTCCGGTGAGTCCCTGATTTCAGGGGTTATTTTACGTCTATACTGGATCAGTGCTGTATTCACTGTAATGTGATGTGACCTGAGCTGGTGTCTGACCTCTATGTGGTCTCTATATGGCAGTGTTGTAGGTTATACCTGAGCTGTGTCTGACCTCTATGTGGTCTCTATATGGCAGTGATGTAGGTTATACCTGTGCGAGTATAGTGGCAGTGTACACTTGTCCCCGATTGTAAAAGTGAGGGAACACCTGACCCTGTGATAGGAGTTACACTTTTCCTTTCTTGCTGGTGTTTATTTTAGAAGGTGGTGAGGTGCGTGACCAAGGGAAACATAGAGTAGGATATTTTATGTGGGCTGGTGGGGGATATGGATAGAGCTACTTAGCCCTGTGTCTATGATGTGTTAGACTGATAAATGTGTGACTAACTTGATATTGCACTACACAATACAGTTCTGTTTTGTGCACTGTATTATGTAGTAAAATGGGCGCATTTGTCCGAGAGGCCAGTAATATTTTTATGTACAGTAGGTGGGCCAGACCCCCAGTCAGACACTGACTGTTGTGTCAGACA
>JAODAL010057464.1:0-22663 GCA_025379985.1 Phyllomedusa bahiana
AAAAAATCGAGAAATTTAAACTTTTGGGGCCTTGGGATTTGACGGAGAAAAGGCTCCTGTCCGTATCTGTGTCCGTCTCCTACTCCGTCCGGGCGGCCCCGTTTTTTTCAAGTGTCCAACGATCGTTCAAAAACAAAACCACAATGCCAGCTGACAAGGGCATTGTCCGCACTGACCTTTTTTGGGGCTTCTCAAAACGGCAACATGGTGCAAGGCCTTTCACCTGCCTCCACTCTCGGGGGCCCAACACCCCGGGGCCGCACCGTGCTTGTAAGGCCAGTTCACTTCGTACGCGTAATGGCATTGCGCGCGCCAAATCGCGGAGCTTGGGGAGGGGGGTTTCCAGCGTGTTGCCACCCCCAAAAAAAGAGACGGTTACGAGGAGGCCCGAGCGAGCTGCAACCAGCCAGGCGGGACAAGAGGGTCGAACGGGGGAAAGTGCGAACTTAGACTTGGGCCCTTTCCTCACAGGCATCCAACCCGGGTAGCTCTTAAAAATTTCTGGAACGAAAATGACATGAAATTCCAGGAAAGGATTGCTCCAGCCTACCGATCTTAAGGGGGGCCCAGCAAAATTTCGCCATTACGCACCCCACCTTCCCGGACAAGGTTTTTGGCACCCACCAGCGCTCGGTCTCGTTTGGGAAAGGCCGTCCACAGCCCTGCCCTTTGTGGGCGGCCCAAGACAGATTAATTTTTCAACACGGCCTGGTTTCTTTTTTGGGCACGTGACCCCCAAGGCCCTTGGGGAAAGAACCCGCACCATCCCTGCGGTTTTGAAGACTCGCCGAGCCGAAGCCCCCTCCCCCCCAGGGACATCCCCCACTCACCCTGACGTCACAGGATATAGGGGCCTTGCCGTGTTTATAGTCCATGTGCGGTGTTCAAAAGGACTTTTCCGGCCCACAGATGCGACAAGGGCGCGAAATTTTAGATGACCGTGGCGGGCCAGGGGGGGATGGCTTTTCGGGAAAAGAAATGCCTGCTCGGCATCGGTAGGGGGGCAGAAAGGGGGCCAGACTGGCGAACCCATCGGTCCCCAGCGGAAAGGCAACTTTTCCCAAAGGGCCCAAAAGCCGGGCAATGCCGACATTCAGGCTTTTGGCTTTGGGATGGTTAGTTTAAAGTTTTCTCGCTCCCAAACCGAAGACAAAAGGGGCGGGCTGCTAGACTGGCCCGCTGTACGGCGTCAGGTCGTCAAACGGCGGAAGGAAAGGGGTAGGAGGTCTCTGGTGGTGCGGGTGGTACTGGGGAAGGGTGGAGGCTAAAAGGGGGAGGCGATCACTGATATGACTCTGAAGACGGGGGCAGCGAAGAACGCTTGGGTGGCGGAGGAGGCGGGACAGAGGGGGACTTTTTTGGAGGCTGGGCTCGGTCGGGGCCTTTTTTGGCCAAGTGTTCCTCCATTTAAACTCTCATTCCTGAAAAGGAAAAACTAACCATTTTTGGTGGTGGTTAACCCCTAAGGTCCTTGCCTCTACTTATGCGTTTACGGAAAAGGGCCCCTAAACATCGCTGGGTGAATAGGGGCTTGGTAAAAGAAGGCCCGGGCTTAGGGGCCGGATTTTTTTGACGGCGAAATGAGGAGGGGTTTTGCGCGCCGTGGCGGGCGGAATCATTCACGGACTTCGCGACCGCCCCTCCCCTTTTTTTGAGGCAGAACCCTACTGACACCCCCCCATCGTCTTCCTCCCGCCAATGAGAAGCGCCGCAAGCAAATTCTGCTAAAAAACCACGTGGACCGCAATGTCGTTATCATCATCATCAACACAGGTGATTCCTCGTCCCCGACATTTTGCATCCAGGGCTGGGGCTAAAGCAAAGGGACTGCAAGGCTTGCCGACCGCCCGGGGTTTTTTTCCCATTGACCGGCTTCCCCCTCCCTGATGGCAACAGTAACTGGGCGTCAAGCAGAGAAAAACATCCTCTTTTGGGGTCTTGATCTTTTAAAAGCCTTCTACTCCAACCCATTTTGTCATCAAAAAGGCTTCAGAAAAGGATTATCCACGTGGTGGGACACAGTTGACATTTGGGCGCTTCATTTGAGGATGCTGGGGGATGCTGATGAAATTTTTGGCCGTGCTGGGGGACAGGAGGGAAGAAAGCTGGATGCAGGGTTGCTTTAAACCCCTGAAGGACAGATTGGGGACCTGTTCGTTACTGAGATTCACAGGGCCCCACCCAGCGATGACAGCCTGACGGCCGCAACGTGATCCGCTGGAAGGGTGTTTTCGCCAGCACGAAAGGAGCACCCTTTCCCCTACCCAACCTCCATCCCTAAAACCCCCCCCTTTGCCGCTTTCCACCTAAATTTCGCTCCCTTTCAGAAATATACAAATTTGAGAAGGATGGAAGAGTTTTGGAAAATCTCTTTTTTAAAAGACGGCAAATCACACTATTCTCAAATCCCTCAAACAAAACAAAATGCGGGTTCAAATATAACTGCAAAGTAATCTACAAGTCAACAAAGCTGGCCTCCCCAAAAGGGAAAAAAAACGAAAATGAAATGTATTCGGAAATAAAAGTTATTTTTTTTGGGACCTAACAATTCACCTGGGTGACTAAAAAATTGAGTATTCACATTTAAGTGCAAGGGGGCCTCAATGAACAAACTGTGTGCGCCAAAGTCAAAAAAACACTACTGAAATTTATTCGAAAAATTTTCAAGTATTTTTGGGACCACAACCTTGCTGATTGCGGATTCTAATTTAAGTACAAGGTTGATATACAACAAAGGGGAATGGGCAAAATTGAAAAGAACACCCATCTGAAATTATACTGAAATAAAAGTGGATTTTTGCACCTAACAAAGAGACCCCGCATTACTAGAAAAAATTTTTTTCCCCCAAAGTTAGCTGCCCCTATCCAGGAAATATTTCAATAGAAAAATGTTAAAAAAAAGCTTTGCAGTGCAATGTCTAAAAACTAATCTTGGGGAAATTTTTCCATTCTTTATAAAATTTCTGTTTCCCCCAGGGCCCCCCCTCCCCCCCCCCTGACTTTTCAAGCAGTAGTCCCTTTTAAAAATTCTCTACCCAAATAAAAAATCTTTTAACTCTAATCTAACTAAATTGTAAAGGGTCACAGCTAATAGTAAGGTTTCTCTTGAAGAAAAAAATAATTTCGTGAGCTGTTTAAAAACAAGCAAGCCACGTCCTTCTGTCAACCTGAGAGACACTGAGGGGAACAGGAAACCTGTTCTAATTTAAAAAGGTCAGTGATTTTTTCCAGCCAATCGCAACCAACACATCCCAGTCAGACGTCGCACACACACCAAACCCCGCTCATTCTGTAATCTATTGCTGGCCCCAAAAAGACAGGAACGCCGAAAAAGGCGCGATCTAATAGATGATGCACAGATTTAACCTAAATTATCGCATGATTAAAAATCCGATCACCATAAAAACTGTGCCGATTTCAACTTTGTCGATAATAATCGCTCAACACTAGTAACTAGCTGTGACCTGTAAGAAAGAATCTTTAATGGGGAAGGTGGGAGGTGAAGTTGTGGGAGGGGGGGGGATCTAACCATAGGGCCTTTATTAAAATGAATATGTATATTAGATATAGAGGAGAAGAGGTTTATGAGAAGAGACTAAGACAATAGTGTACAGTACAATGGAGTATGTATTCCCAATGAATATGCATATTAGACATGAAGGAGAAGGGGTTCATGGGAGGTGATAAAGCTGGTAGTGTGCTGTGGAATGTAACACCTATTCTGCTTAGTCCATTCTAGGAGAGCCACGCAGACGCAATAATATAAGAGAAATTGGACGGAAGTCCATCACAGTCAGGGCAGATATCTCCATTGATACAGTATGCGGATGCGGGCGGCATGGTAAGATAGGGCGCAAGCCCACTATGGAGATGGTGAACTTGTCTGAGGAATGTTGTTTATGGGAGCATGGTGGCAGCGGCAGCAGCACATAGTATCAGTGTGCGTGCAGGAGAGTGGAAGGGGGAGTGGGTTTTGTGGATTCTCTGATGGCTAATTGGTGAGCACCTGAATAGGGTGTGTCCCTAACATGATATGAAAGGAAATGAGCTTAGACCAAATGGGACCGGGCCTCTAACCCCTGATGAAGCCAGTTTAGCTGGTGAAACATGGTGGCTAGGTCAGGCATGACATTTTAAATTGTGATTTCTCACCTCTGTCTACCGCTGCAGATGGTATCACAAGGAAACCTTATATTTTTTATGTCCATTAGATTAGGGATGACTGCCTAAGTAGGATGCTTGGGATCCCTTACTTGAGTTAGTAAATTACTATATATATAAGGTTTTCCTGTTAATAGGTGGTGTTCCACCAGACTTGATAATAGAAAAGAAGTTATTCCTTTAGAAGTAGAAAAGGATAAATTGAGAGGTAGAAATCAGGTTTTTAAATAGTGTGTATAAAGGTTAAGTGTTATAAATAATAAAAGTTATGTTTTAGTGTTTTATAGATTGAGAACTGATAGCGTTTCAGTTTGCCTATGGCAAAATAGTAAATATAGTAAGTGAGAAACACACACACACAAAGAAAGTTCACCACAACAAGTGAAAAAAGTAACTCTTTGGCACAGAGAGCAATATCCCAAAAGACTGAACTGGCTGTAATGGAGATGTGTGTATGTGAAAAATACACACAGTGTATTTCAAAGATAGTTCACCACAATACGTGAAAAAGTAACTCTTTGACACAGAGAGCAATATCCGAAAATAAAAAACTCTGATTCAGAAACGTGTGTATGAGACACACATTGTGTAGTTGAAAGGTATTTCAGCCCAGTAACTATAAAATCGGACGTATTTGGCACAGAGTGCGATCTAGTGCTGCTGCAGAGATCAGTGTACATAAGAGACACAGTGGCAAGTGGCAGAATGTAAAATAGCTGCCCTATTTATAGGGTTGTGACATCACAGAAGCTAGCTGGCTGCTGATTTTCTGCATGTCTGCATGTCATGGCATTGAGGGCGTTCCTTGTGCCTTGTTCCATTTGCTCCTGGCCATTTTAGAAAAAAAAAAACGATTCGTTACCAAGAATCGCCAGGAAATTCAGCTTTGCTTAGAATCAAATTTTTCCTGAAATTTGAAACGAATTACGCTTCATCAGATTCGATTCACTCATCCCTAGTTATCAACCATCTTTCTCTCCTCTCTCTTAACTTATTACTGGAAGCTGCTGCCTGTTCATGGTGTCACTCACTTTTTTGTGTTACCTCTAGGAAAAGAGATTTGTTTGTTAAATATATTTAACTCCTTAGAGATCTGTAGTCTTGTGTACTACAGATTATACATTTCCTACAGTCATTTCAATGTAGCAGGAATAGCTGGAAATAGCAGAGTTGATATGGCAATCACTGCTTTAGACCTGCCCATGGTGAGACAACACCTTTAAGCATATTAGTCGTGTCAAAATTATAGAATCACCACACTTAGTAGACACTGAAACAGTTATTTTTTTACTTTCTAGCAAATACACAAATAACAGATATGACACAAAACTAGTGTTGATCGATTATTATCGACAAAGTTGAAATCGGCATGGTTTTTATGTTGATCGGATTTTTTAGATCACGCGATAATTTAGGTTAAAATCTGTGCATAATCTATTAATATTGCGTCATTTTCGGCGCTTCCTGTCATTTTGGCGGCCAGCAAATCAGCTTAGAGAATAGAGCAGGGTGAGCTGTGTGTGTGACGTCATGACTTGTATGGTTGTGATTGGCTGGAAAAATCACATGACCTCGTTTTACATAGAACAGCCCTTCCTGTTCATGATCAGTGTGTGTCAGTATCTCAAAGGAGTAGGACGTGCGCTCTGCCACTGTGCAAACTGCTCAGCGAAATTATTCTATTTGTTCACAGAGATAGCTATACTTTTAGCTGTGAACCTTAGGTAGATCAGAGATTTGCAGATTTTAGGTAGTTAGGCTGAGAATTTTAAAGGAGCATCTACCGCTGTAAAGTCACAGGGGAGCGGGGGGAGGGGTTCACTTTTGGTCAGTCAAGCTTTGTTGATAGAGGTACCTTGCAGTTAAATTTGAATCCAGCAATTTTGTAGTCACCACAGGTGTATTGATAGGTGCCAAAAATACCTTTTATTATCCGTATACATTTCAGATAGGTGTTTTTTCACTTTTGGTCAGTCAAGCTTTGTTGATAGAGGTACCTTGCAGTTAAATTTGAATCCAGCAATTTTGTAGTCACCACAGGTGTATTGATAGGTGGACCTCCGTGTTAATAGATGACAGACGCTAGCCTAGGCTCTCACCGCACCCACTGTAAGTCTGGCCCTGGCAGCTGGACCTCCGTGTTAACAGATGGCTGACGGCAGCACTGGCTCTCACCGTTAGGGGCAATCAGGAGAGCTTCAAATTTCTCTAAAAAATCAGATTTTGAAAAAGGTGATTTCTGTGAGGTTAAAGGAGTTGTCTCCCTTCAGAGTTTCAGAGAATGCATGAATGAAATACTCTGTCACTTCCTGGTTCAGACTGACTCATTTGCATACAGCTTGTGCTTGTACAGCTCCATGCCTTGCTGTGCTTTCAGATGCTAATTAAATTAGATTAGCTTCTCAAACTACTAACAGGACTTCTTATCTGATCCCCAAAACAAAAGCCCTAATTACAGTTCTGTTTATTTTACATAAATCAAGCTTTTTACTGCTGAGCAGCACAGGATACTGCAGAGACCTGTGTGATGACTTCACTCACTGTTATCTCATTGAACAAACAGCAGGGGGAGAATTGTTTACAGGTAGGTTACTGAGGGAACTGAAATAGCCAGGGAGGTAATAAATTCACTTGTATCTCCTTAGGGAAACAAAGCAATATATTTGGAAAATGTCTTTATTTTGTGTTCCCTACAATTTGAAAGCTATTCTTTGTAGTGAGACAACCCCTTTAAGTAGTGTCAAAAAGGGCTCCAGGGCTGGACAAAAAATTGCACAATTTTGAGGGTTTTAAAATTTTTTGGGCCGGAGTCCATATTTGGTCGCCCTCTTTTGATCCCGGGGTGTCTGTCCCTAATACTGGGAAAAAAGGTTTTGGGGGAAAAATGAAAAACCCTTGAATTGATTGGTTTAATCCCCCCTTCCCAAAACCAGGAGGGAAAATGTCTTCTCAATAAGAAGTGTATTGGGGGTGAATTTTGGACATTTTTTTACTTATTGGGTGTGGTGAGTTTTAAAACTAATGTTTTAGCGATTCTTGGCCCTCGACATCGGGCGATTTGGGGATGGTCCCACCATCATCGAAAAAGATAGTGATAGTGAGGGAAATCGATTTTTGAAACGATGGCCTTTAAAAATCTTTTGGGAGGCAACAACACCTTCAAATTTAACACCCCCAAACAGGGGTGGAAAAAAGCCCGGAATTAAAATCCCAACATCAAATGGGTAGTGCTTACCCTCTTAGGCAACACCACTTTAGGGGTTTTAAAAACCACAGAAAAAAAAAAACAACCCAAAATTCTTTTATCCCCGGGCTTTGTACCCCCGCATGGCCCCTTTAAACCCGCAATTTACCCCCAAAATTAAAAAATGCCAGAAGGGGGTAAGATTTTTAAAAACCTTTATCTTACTTGAACTGGGCATTTAATTTTCCCTTTTCCTGGGAAAACAAACATGAGCCCCAAAACCCGCATGACCCCAGATTAAAAAGTGCCAAAAAAGGAGTTTTCAACCACCCTTTTTTGTTTCAAATGGACATTTTTATTTTACCTGTTTTTTGGGGGACAGCATGAGCCCCCAAAACCCGCATTTACCCCCCCATTTTTTAAAAATTTCCGGAAAAATTAAATCTTTTTAACAACCATTTTGTTTCAATGGACATTGATATATTGTCCCCGTACCGCAGAATGACAAATTTAACCCGTTGACCCCCAGATTCAAAAAGTGCCGGGGGAAAAAGGGGTCTTTTTAACCACCATTTTTTTTTTCACTGGACATTGACCCCATTCCTGTTCTGGGCCACACATGAGCCCCAAAAACCCGCATGGGCCCCCCAAATTAAAAAAATGCCGGGAAAAAGGAAATCTTTTTAACCCCATTTTAGTTGCATGGGGGCATTGACTTACCCGTCCCGGGCCCAGCATGAGCCCAAACCCGCATGGGCCCCCAAAATTTAAAAAAGTGCCCGGAAACAGGAGCTTTTTAACCCCATATTAGTTTTAAGGGGCATTGACTATATCTGTCCTGTACCGCAGAAAGACCCTTAAACCCGTTGCCCATATTAAAAAGTTTCCGGAAATAGGAGTCCCCTCAAACCCCCATTTTATTTTAAATGGAAAATTTTTCTATTTCTTCCCGGAAACCCCAGAATGACCATTTAAACCTGTTTTTGGGCCCACAGATTAAAAAAATTCCAAAAAAAAATAGTCTTTTTAACCCCTTTTTTTGTTTTATGGACATTTACTAATCTGGGCCTGGGGCCCCAGCAAAAGGGCCCCCAAAACCTTTCCATGACCCCCCCATTTAAAAAAATTCCGGGAAAAAAAAGTCTTTTAACCCCCATTTTTTGTTTCAATGGACATTCACTATATCCGTCCTGTTTAACGCCAAAAGACCATTTTAAAAATGTCTGACCCACAGATTAAAAAGTGCCGGAAAAGGGTCTTTCCAAAACACCCTTTTTTGTTTCACTGGGGGCATTGACTAAATTTTGTCCTTGGGGCCCAAACATGAGCCCCCAAAAACCCGCTTTACCCCCCCCACATTTAAAAAATGCCGGAAAAAAGGGAGTCTTTTTAACCACCATTTTATTTCAAATGGCCTATACGTCCCTGTCCGGGGTTCCCCTTGCCCCTCCGTAAAATGCGGGGAAACCCAAATTTAGCTTAAAATTGGGGGAAAAACTGGTGGTTTAACGCTCCAGGGGCCCTTTTTTTTGGCCCTTTTTTTTTTATTTTTTTCAACGTGTGGAGGAAATTGTCTCTGTTTCTTTGTTTCCCCTGTCCCTGTCCAAACTCCTTTCCTTGAATTTAAACCCAATTTTGGTCAAAGTTTTTTCCCGTACCCCCCTTGTACAATTCAGGGAAAATTTTTTTTCAAACTTTTTGTACATGCAAGTTTTTTTGTAGTTTAAAATTTTAGAAAAACCTTTTTTAAAAATTGGGTGGAATCCCCCCCATTTTCCCTTTTTTTTCTCTTTTTTTAAATTTTATTAAATGAGTTGTTCAATACCGGGGTTGATAGCAAAGTTAAAAAATCCCTTTCAAAAAAAAAAGTAATTTTTCAATATTTTGTCTTTAACCCGTGTCCCCCTATTCCTGTTTTGCAGCCCACACCCTTGACCACCCCTTGCAATTGTGAAGGAAAAAAATTTTCTGTTTGAAAAAATTTTTTTTTTTTAAAAAAGGACTTGTATTTTAGCTTATTCCAAAACAAAAAGCCCCCCCAAAATTTAAAGCATGACCCTTTAGCCATTTTGGGCTTTTTTAAAAAAAATTTTCTGTTAAAAAACAAAAATTTTTTAATAGGGGCCCCGTTTAATTTTGCTGCATTTTAAAGCCCAAAAAGCCCCCAAAAAATTTAAAGCAAGACCCTTTAGCCCCTTTGGGCAATTTTGAAGAACAAATGTCGTTAGAAACAAAATTTTTTTTATAAAGACCTTGTATTGCTGCATTTTAAAAACAGAATGAACCCAAAAAATTTTTAAAAAAAGATTCTCAGCCCCTGTTAAAAATTTTGGGGGGAGAAAAAGCCCTTAGAAGCCAAAATTTTGTTCCAAAGGAACCCGATTATTGCTGTATCTCACAGCTACATGACCCCCAAAAAAAATTTTTAAAAAAGCTTCTCACCACTATTAAAAAAATTTTGAGGGGAAATGCCAAATTTTAAAAACCACATTTTTGTTCCAAAGGACCTTTAAATTTTTGCTGGGTTTTACACTACATGACCCCCCAAAAAAAAAAAAATATTGGGCTACTCAGCCCCTATTAAAATTGTGAGGGGGAAATTTCCACCTTTAAAAACCCCATTTCTGTTCCAAAAGGGCCAAAAATTTTAGTGTAACTCAAAACAAATGAAACCTTTAAAACCATTGACTTTTCGAAAAATTTTTAAAGATAAAAATGAGTAAAAAGGGGAAAACTTTTTGTCAGAAAAACCCTTTTGTCTTTTACAGTCTCCTCCCCAGAAAATTTTGAAAAAAGAACTTTTTGGGAAAAAAGAAAAAAATTTTCAGTAAGAAATTTTTTCATTTTAAAAAAAATTTTTCAAGAGGGCCATTTCTTTTTTGGGAAAAGGAAAGTGAAGTTTGACCGGCAACTTTAATTTTTTTACCCCGGCAATTGGGCCACAAAATCAACCGAATCCATGCCTATTCATCCTTTAGGGAAAATCCCCAAAAGTTTCCCCATTACGTGGAAAAGCCGGATGCCTTTTGTCTGTAATGACACCTCCACGTGCTGAAGGTCCCCCCCTCAGATATGACGCTGGCTATGGGCAGGACAACAAACCCCTTGGGTGAAAGGGGCCCCGCTCGGGCCCCTTGTCCAAAATTTTGGGTACCCAGGAAAATTATTGGGTCCGGAACACATATAAAAAAAAATCCCGGGGTTGACGGGAGATAGTTCCTTTCACCATGACTTAAGCTGGTCTCTTGTTTGTTTGGGTGTGTTCCCTGCATTGCATGCGTTGGGGAGGTGGAAAAAAAAAGATTTCCAAGGTCACCCATTAAAGGCCCTTTTGCCACCTTTTCCCGTGCTGCTGCTACCCTACTTGGGGACTCTACTTTCTGTCACGTCACTGATGTTTTTCCCCGTGACATTTTGGGGAAAGTGGGAAAAAAACGCAACAGATTCTCCAGTTGATCAATCGAAAAAGGGCTCCATTTCCTGCCTTTTACTCTCTAATTTTGGGGGGGTGGAAGGAAAATGTGAGTTTTGTTTTGTACCGGGGGCCAGGGGGGGGTGGCCACCCCCGTAATGTTGTTCATTTTTATGGCCCCCCTTAAAGCCCGGGGAAAAAATTTTGGGGGAAAAAAGGAGCCCCTCCAAAACAATCTTGGAAAAGTTTGGAAAAACCCCGTTTCCCAGCCTTGGGGCCAGGGGCCCTAGCAAAACCCATCTTTCCCTCATTTTTTTTTTTCCTCCTTCCGGGTCAAAAATTTTTCCCCAAACCCTTTTCCTTTTGGGGGCGTCGGGGGAAACGCGGGTGTCCAGTAATTAACCCCCTCCCCTCCGCTTTCCTTTCCCTTTGGCAAAGCTTTTCAACAAGCACTTGACCCGCCTGGGGATTTTCACCCCGAGAGCTATGCGCCCCCTTGGGACGCTCTGGACCCCCCCAACCACTGCCTAATAAAGACCGATTTAAATTGGAAAAGTCGGGGGCCCTTTTGGATTTGACGGGGGAGGAAGGCTCGTTCCGCTTTTGTGTCCCTTCCTATCCGTCGCTGGGGGAACCTTTTTTTTGAGTGTTTCTTCCCCGAAAAATCCCACAATGCTCAAGCGACAAAGGGCATTTCCCCACTGCCATTTTTGGTGGCTTCTTCAAAAGGAAGGATGGTGCAGACTCTTTCAAACCTGCCTCCACTTCGGTGGGTCAACACCCCGAAAGGGCCCACCGTGCTTGTCGGCCATGGTACTTCCCTACCCCGCGTATGGCATTGGGGGCTGCCACAATCGCTGGGGCATGTGGAGGGTGGAATTCCGTGTGTTGCCACGTCAACAAAAAGACGGTTTTAGGGGGAGGGGGGCTGACGCTGCAACGCAGCCAGGCGGGGCGAAGGGGTGCAACGGCGGAAGTGGAAGTTTTATTCGGCCCTTCCCCAGAGGAGTCCCGACCGGGAGTCTTAAAATTTTGGACGCAAGGTTCATGACATGTGCCAGGCAAGGGATGTGCTCCGCCTACCCATTTAAGGGCGGCCAGCAGATTTGCCCCTTATGCAAACACCTTGCCTGGCACAGGGTTTTTGGCACCCCGCCCGCCTGGGGCTCGTTGCGGGAGAGCCATCCACAGCTCCTGACCGGGTGTGTGGAGGGTCTCCAAGCCCAGATTAATTTCAACACGGCCTGGTTTCTCTGGGCACGTGATGCCACCAGAGGACCTTGGGGGAAAGAACCTGCACCATCCCTGCGGTTTTGAAGAGCGTGGCCGAGCCTGAGAGCCACCGTCCCCCCCAGAGACATCCACCCAGCTCACCCATTTGAGCTGTCAACAGAGATATAGCGGCCTTGGCCGTGCTTAATAGTCCATGTGTCAGTGGTCAGATGGACTTTTCCGGCCACAGATGCAAGACAACGCGCTTGAAATTTTGTTTGACACGTGGCTGGCCTGGGCAGGGACGGCTTTTCTGGCACAGAAATGCTTGCTCGGCATCTGGTATTGGGGGCAGGCAAGGGCCATGACGTGGCGGAACCCATCTGTGTCCACCAGACGGAAAGGCAACATTTCCAAGGCCAAAAGCCGGGCAATGCCGCCATTAAGGTTTTTGGCTTTGGGGATCGTTTGGGTTTAAAGTGTTTCTTCTGCTCCCAAACCCTGGAAGACAGAAGACTGGTGCTAGACTGGCCGCTGTACGGCGTGCAGGTCGTCAAAACTGGCGGAAGGAGAAGGGGTAGGATGGGTCCTCTGTGGGGCTGGTGGTACTCGGGCGACGGTGGAGGCTGAAGCGGAGGCTGATCCCTGTCATGACTCTGAGAGACATGGGCAGCTGAGGAACGCTTGGTGGTGGCGGAGGAGGAGGAGGCGGAGACAGGGGGTTTGTGACAGTGGTTGGAGGCCCGGCGTCGGTCTGGCCTTTTTTGGCCAAGTGTTGCCCCCATTTCAATATGCATTCGGTGCATGGGGATAGAATGTTGGTGGTGGTTAACCACCTAAGGTTCTTGCCTCTACTTATGTGATTACGGCATAGGCGGCATATGACATCGCTAGGTGAATCAGAGGCTTGGTCAAAGAAGGCCCAGGCTTGAGAGGTCCTGGACCTTTTTGATGGCGATAAGCGAGGTTTGTGCTGACCGTGGCGGGCCCGGAATTCTTATCAGTGGACTTCTGCGACCGCCCTCTCTCTTTTTGAGGCGGAACCCGTACTGACACTACCCCATCGTCTTCCTCCTCGTCCAGTGATGAAGCGCTCGCAAGCAAATTCTGCTGAAAAGACCACGTTGGATCCGCAATGTCATCATCCTCTTTGGCCTCTTGATCTTTTGAAATGCCTTCTGACCCCAACCGCATTTTGTCATCAAAGAAGTCTTCAGAAAATGGATTATCCACAGTGGTGGGTACACAAGTTGACATTTGGGCTGCTTTATGTTGGACGGAAAGTGGTGATGCTGATGACGACATTTGTGGCCGTGACTGGGAGGACGAGGAGGTAAGACTGCTGGATTCAGGGTTTTCATTAACCACTGAAGGACAGATTGGCGACGTTGTTCGTTACTGAGATTTTACAGGGCCCTGACCCCGCGATTTACAGGCCTGACGGTCCTGCAACGACGATCCCGCTGGCATGCCTGTTGTCGCCAGCATGGAAGGAGCACCTTCTCCGTACCCTTTTCCTCCATGTCCTACCCCCCTTTGCTCGCTTTCCACCTGAATTTCGCTCCATGTTCAGAAATCTAAAAATTTGAGAAGGTATGGGAAGAGTTGTGGAAAGTCTCTTATTAAAAGACGGCAAATCACAGCTATAAACAAATACCACAAATCTAAACAAAATTTGCTAGATTCAAATATAACTGCAAAGTAGATCTATCAACAAAGCTGGCCTGCGCAAAATGAAAAAACACTTATCTGAAATATATTCGGATTTAAAAAAAGGTATTTTTGGCCCTTCAATTCCCTATGGTGCCTACAAAATTTTTGGATTCAAATTTAAGTGCAAAACTGCCTCAATGAACAAAGCTGTAGTGCGCCAAAGTCAAAAAAACACGGGATCTTTTTATGTATTCGTATAATACAAGATATTTTTGGCACCTTTCAATTCACCTGTGGTGACTATAAAATTGCTGTATTCAAATTTAAGTGCAAGCTGCCTCAATGAACAAAGCTGTAGTGCGCCAAAGTAAAAAACACGTATCTGTTATGTATTCGTATAATACAAGATATTTTTGGCACCTTTCAATTCACCTGTGGTGACTATAAAATTGCTGTATTCAAATTTAAGTGCAAGCTGCCTCAATGAACAAAGCTGTAGTGCGCCAAAGTAAAAAAACACGTATCTGTTATGTATTCGTATAATACAAGATATTTTTGGCACCTTTCAATTCACCTGTGGTGACTATAAAATTGCTGGATTCAAATTTAAGTGCAAGGTGGATATATCAACAAAGGTGGAATGGGCAAAATTGAAAATGAACACCTATCTGAAATGTATACTGATAATAAAAGTGGAGTTTTGCACCTAACAAAGAGACCTGCAGTTACTAGAAAAGATGTGTATCCTATAAGTTCAGGCTGCCCAATATCCAGGAAATATTTCAATAGAAAACTGTTAATAATAAAGCTATTGCAGTGCAATGTCTACACTAAGTCTTGGTGAACTTTATCCAGTATTCTTTATAGAGCTTGTCTGTGTTCGCCTGTGGGGAACCCCCCTCCGCTCCCCCCCGTGATTTTACAGCGGTAGATGCTCCTTTAAAATTCTCTCCCTAACTACATAAAATCTTCCAATCTTTAATCTAACTAAATTGTAAGGATCACAGCTAATAGTAGAGGTTTCTCTGTGAAGAAATATAATAATTTTGCTGAGCTGTTTGGACACAAGCAGAGCGCACGTCCTTCTGCTCTGAGACGCTGAGAGACACTGAGGCTGAACAGGAAACGCTGTTCTATGTAAAACGAGGTCATGTGATTTTTCCAGCCAATCGCAACCATACACATCCCAGTCATGACATCGCACACACATCTCACCCTGCTCTATTCTGTAATCTCATTTGCTGGCCGCCAAAATGACAGGAAGCGCCGAAAATGGCGCGATCTTAATAGATGATGCACAGATTTTAACCTAAATTATCGCATGATCTAAAAAATCTGATCAACATAAAAACTGTGCCGATTTCAACTTTGTCGTTAATAATCGCTTAACACTAATTAACACATCTACACGTGTAAAAAACACCTTTAAAAACTGCAGGGAGGTGTGTATGTTGTATGTTATCACACTTGAAAAAAAAGCAAAATGGTATTAATGTAAAACTATAAATAAAACTTCCCTAAATAAATTCTGTAAACAAATGTCAGTTACCAAAAAATATTCTAAATGACAGTCACTGTACAAAATAGCATAGTGCCACTTTGTGATCTGTGGGTCAAACAGGTTTAGGGGTCATTCTGCGGTACAGGACAGATATAGTCATTGTCCAGTGAAACTAAAATGGTGGTTGAAAGACTCCTTTTTCCGGCACTTTTTAAATCTGAGGGTCATGCAGGTTTGGGGCTCATGCTGTGGCTCAGGACGGGGATAGTCTATGTCCAGTGTAACTAAAATGGTGGTTCAAAGACTCCTTTTTCCGGCACTTTTTAATCTGTGGGTCAGACAGGTTTGATGGTCATACTGTGGTCCAGGACAGGCATAGTCAATGTCCAGTTCAACTAAAATGGTGGTTGAGAGACTCCTATTTCCGGCACTTTTTAATCTGTGGGTCAGACAGGTTTAATGGTCAATTTGCGGTACAGGACAAATATAGTCAATGTCCAGTGAAACTAAAATGGTGGTTGAAAGACTCCTTTTTGCGGCACTTTTTAAATCTGGGGGTCATGCAGGTTTGGGGCTCATGCTGTGGCCCAGGACAGGTATAGTCAATGTCCAGTGAAACTAAAATGGTGGTTCAAAGACTCCTTTTCCCTGCACTTTTTAATCTGTGGGTCAGACAGGTTTAATGGTCATTCTGCGGTACAGGACAGATATAGTCAATGTCCAGTTCAACTAAAATGGTGGTTGAAAGACTCCTTTTTCCGGCACTTTTTAAATCTGGGGGTCATGCAGGTTTGGGGCTCATGCTGCGTTCCAGGACAGGGATATTCAATGTCCAGTTCAAGTAAAATGATGGTTCAAATCATACTGCCTTCTGGCACTTTTTAATTTGTGGGTCATGCAGGTTTAAGGGTCATGCTGTGGTACAAGACAGGGATAGTGAATGGTCTGTGAGTTTTTTTCTGTGGCTTTTATAACCTAAGTGTGTTGCCTAAGATGTAGCACGTATCATTTTGACTGTTGTGGATGTTAATTCCAGCTTCTCCAGCCCTGTTTGGGTGTAAGAATGAAGGTGTTGTTGCTCTCCCATAGACTTTAATGGTGATCGGCGATAATCTATTATCGACTATCGGAAATCGTCTTGATAATTGCCGATATCGACTATCGACCCGATGACGATAGTCAATGTAATCGCTCATCACTACACAAAACAATAAGCCACATTTACTACTGCTGTCTAAAAGTAACAGTGTATATTTAGACTGTATAAATATGTGCGAGATTTATCTCACTGGCCCAAGCTATGTGATACATTTGTTGCATCTTTAGGCTTGTCTAGCATTTTTATACCAACTTTCTATGCCTAAATTTTGGAGCAGCATGTCGCCTCATGCCCACCCCTGTGCTGGAAAAGTCACAAAAAGTGTCAATGACACACTGTCCCTTTTAACATTGTATATACTTTAAGTACACCCTACCACTAATTTGGGTCCTGTGTAGGTGTAGTTTGCAACCCCCTTGACATTTCACCAAAAATGTGTCACTTTTTTATTTAACTGCACTTTTTGGTGCAACTACAATAGTAAATAGGACAATCTCCATCAAATAGATGATCATTCTGACTTCATAAAACATACTTCAAGCAAATAAAAGTACATGATTTTAATGAATGGCATTTTTCAGCTCATGTAGAAGAAAAAATTATGGAATCACTCAATATCAAGGGAAAACCGACTGAATCACCTTATAATTTTCATCTCTAAAACAAACTCCAGCACAAGTGTAAAAATACAAATGAGTCTGAAGCTGAAAGTGAATGAAGGCTGTTGGAAATGATTAATTAAAAGGAAACATTGCCCATATAAGAGAGCTGCCAGCTGAAGCAATGCAAATTACCGTATTTTTCAGACTATAAGATGCACTTTTTCCCCCCAAATTTGGGGGAAAATAAGGGTGCATCTTATAGTCCGAATGTACTATCTCTGGCTGTCAGGAGGCTGGAGTGGGGTGATGTGGCGGGAAGCTGGCGGCGGGGTTTAAAGGGTTAAACTCCACCGACTTCCCACAGCGTCACCGCACTCTAGTTTCCTTCCGGTCCGAGACAGCACTGTGCAGCGACAGCCGGCGGTGCTCCCTTCCACAATGGGTCTGCACTGCCGCTTCCACTACACAGCTCTCTTCCCATTGGCTCCCATCTACCAATCAATAGCAGACAGTTTTCCTTTCCCATTTTCCATGAAAAACTTAAATGACTCTCTGCCCAGTATATTGGGAGACACATGACAGCCTATGCTGCCCACTGTAGCTGTCTGCCAATCACAGAAAGGAGAATGGCATCATCGCTGATACTGCTGCTGCCATTGTGTATGGAGAGCCTATCTACCGCTGCCTCTACAGAGGTGGTGAGCCCAGACAGGAGCTTTTGTGTGGCAGCTGGGTTCTGAAGACTGCTATCACTCTGCCTGTCTACTACTTCTACATGCAGGCTGTGAGTGGCGATGGCCGCAACTTCACCCCCTTCCCAGGTGACCACATGACCCAGTGATCCTGGACTGTGTAATTATCAGCGAGGCTGACCGGCTAATGCCATCAGCTCTATGTGCAGGTTCTGTTGTTGGCCATGTGATTACCTGTGTCTGGCAGTGTTATGAAGGTCTGATAACTAGCAGAGTTTTAGGGGGTTCAGTGCCTGGGTTTCATGACTGGAAGTTTTATGGGGGGTCCATGAGGCTGGCAGTATTATGGGGATCCTTTGACTGGCAGCGTTATGAGGGTATATATAAAATTCCTGGAGGCCAACATTATATAACTTCAGACTGATTGTCAGCTCTGTGGGAAGTATAATATTGTGCTGACCCATAGAGTTGACTATCAGTCTGCAGTTATATTGATCAGCTTTGTGGGTCAGCATTATATATGTATATAATATACATATATAATAAGCTCTATAGCCCAACTCCCTCCATAACCCCCTCCCCACTGGTCTCTGGTAAAATAGTTTTCATGAAACTGGTCCTTGGAGGAAAAAAGGTTTGGGACCACTGTCCTAGGAGGATTAAAGTAAAAAATATATGCATGAAAAGTTTAAATCACCCCTTTCATTTTACAGATAAAAAAATAACAAAGTTACACATAATTGGTATCCCTGAGTTCATAAAAGTCTGATCTATTAAAATATAACATCATTTATCCTGTACTCTGAACACCATAGAAGAGAAAAAATCCAAACGACAAAATTGTGGGTTTTATTTTTGGTAATTTCACGACCCCCCAAAAATTGGAATAAAAAGTGATCAAAAAGTTGTATGGATCCCAAAATGGTAATAATGAAAACTACACGTCAGCCCACACTTTTTGCTTAAATAGTTTTTCTCCCTTTCCTCAAAACCTATGGTGTTAGGGTCCATATGCTTATAGCTAAAAATACGGAGTCAAATTCCTTAAAGATTTAATTTAAAGGGGAAAACCTGTCACATAGATTATGCCCCCCCACTAGGACAGCACAAGCCTGTCAGCCCTGCTGTGTCCCTTATTCTGAATGTAAATGTTAAGAGCTTTTACCCCTCAAATCTTATTGTAGCGGGTGTTAGCCCCACCCCCCAAAAGGCTACCCCCGCCCATCGGGATTTATTCACATGTTTCTACCTATTGAAATAATAGGTTTATCATTGAAGGGGGCAGGCTAGCCTCAGATGAAAAAGGTTTTTAAAAAAAAATTCTTTGAATGACTCTTCTGGGTGAAAACTGCAGATTTGAGCAATAAATACTCAAAAAAAGCATAACTAAAATAAGGACACAGCACGGAAAAAGCATTTGCACTAGCTTGGTGCCCCACAAAGGGGGGGATAACTATGTGACAGGGGTTTCCTAAAGGGGTCTGCCACCCCCCCAAAACTTGGGTTTTTGGTGGTTCTATTATTTTGAAACCACAGAAAATCTGACCATTTTGCACCCCATACCCCATAGACATTAAAACAAAAAACAACCTGGAGTCTACACAGGTCATTTTTGTTTTTGCTCATTTTCTGGCGCTGGCAGATTTAGGATCATTTTCAGTTTTGCCATTGGTTTTCCCGTACATTCAACTGTATGGGCTGGTGGAAAAAAAAAGCTAAAACCGAGCGCGGTTTTTGCCAAAACAGTGACAAAAATCGCGGTAGTTCGTTGGACAAAAAGCCGTTGGCTTACTGATGGTTTTGTCCTATGCTGTGTGGCCCTAGCCTAACACAGAATGTGGCAAAAGATTTGGGGTTTAATCCCAGTCTTTTGTTCTAACATTTTTATAAACAAGACAACACTGATCACCTGAATATTACACCAAAACATTTATTATAATGTATCTGTTATTTGTGGAAACAGGCCATTTAAATTTATCGGGTGAAGTGCAAAAGTAAAATTTAAAAATAAATTGTCTAAATACATTTTGTACTGACTACTGAAATACTAAATAAATGGGTATTACATTGGGAAGATTTGATTAAACAGTTCAGAATTTAGAAATGCCAGTTCTGCTAAGAAACAGTAAGCTACACAAAGAACATTGGACACACAGAGAGTTCAGTTAAAGATTATGTAGATTATTTTATGCCTTTGAAACAGCAGCTACCATTTTTTACCACACTTTAGTTTATTATAAAGGTAAATCATAGCAAAAACCCCAAATGTTGGTTTGGATAAATTAGAATACAGACATCAAAGGAGGAAATCACAATTTTTCCTATGTGCTTCGAATTTCCTTCCGCATAATAACAGAAATATCTTAAAATTTGAAAGTGTTCATTACCAGACGAGACAAAATGAAGACTGAGACTGTAATGAAACTTGCACCAATAGGTGTGGAAAATTATAAAATATAAAAAATTTGTAATCAGGCATTCTTTCAAATGTGTTATAGAATATAAATTATTACAGGCCAATTTTTTGGGGCCCTTTTACATAAAAGGTTAGACAGTAATTAACAATTTTCTGTGTATATTACACGCACTTTTGTTTTATCTGACAGGTGGTGTAGTTGTAAGGACTGTGGTGTTCTATTATTTCTTTTCAGTATGAATCAAATTCATTCATCCTCTTAGATTGTCACTTTGTATGTTTAATCAATAGCTACCTCTAAAAAAATACATACATTGACTGAGCTTTTTCGATTTTTTAATGAAAAATTTATGTACTTTAAAAAAGGCCCCAAAGCGGGAAATTTGAAATAAAACATTTGGGGGAAAAAAAGAATTTAGTCCCCAAAATTTGTGAAAATTTTCCCTTCCACTTAAAAAGAAAAGGGCCTTTAACTGACATCATAGGAGACCCAACTATAGGGAAAAAATTTAAAAAACAAATCCAAAAAATCACATTGTCTGATTTGGAAAGAATTTAATTTTTTTAAATTTAAAGGTGGAAAAAAAATTTTGGGGCAAAAAACCAAAAAATTTAAAAACAA
The DNA here is from genome assembly GCA_025379985.1 of Phyllomedusa bahiana. Taxonomy (NCBI): domain Eukaryota; kingdom Metazoa; phylum Chordata; class Amphibia; order Anura; family Hylidae; genus Phyllomedusa; species Phyllomedusa bahiana. The sequence continues at coordinate 20,555 of JAODAL010057464.1, forward strand.
TACTTTGTTATATATCCTTTTTTGGCCAATTTACAGAGTCAAAAAATTTTTTGTAGTTTCACAAGTTTGCCACCATTGTTTCGGTAAGTTGGCCCATTCCTCAAAGCCCGAAACTCCTCTAAAACAATGATGTTTTCGGGCCGTCGCTGGGTAAAAACGGATTTTAAAAACCCCCCCAAATTTTCTATGGGGAGATCTTGGGGACTGCTACCACCCAGACCTTGAAAAACTTCTTAAAAAAGCCACTCCTTCATTGCCCCGGGAATGTGCTTGGGATCATTGTCATGCTGAAAAACCCAACCACGTTTCATCTTCAAACCCCCTTGCCCGATGGAAGGGGGTTTGCAAATCAAAATCTCACAATACATTGGCCCCCTTCATTCTTTCATGTACACCATCATTTACCCCCGGTCCCCTTTCAGAAAAACAGCCCCAAAGCACATGTTTTCCACCCCCATGCTCCACAGTTTGGAAAGGGGGTTTTTTTTGAATCAAAATGAGCATTCTCCCTCCTCCAAACACAAGTTTTTGGTTTTCTACCAAACAGTTCTACTTTTGGTTTCCCTCTTTCCATATGACATTCTCCCAATACTCTTTTTGGATATCCAAATGCCTCTAGACACTTTAGTCGGGCCCCCGACATGTAAATGGGTTTTTGCAGTGGGAAAACTTTTGGGCCCCGCAACTGAGTCCCTGGCAGCCCTAATGTGTTTTCTGATGGGAGCCTTTTTTTACATTAGTCCCATCTCTTCAGGTCATTCCCCCAGTCCCCCGTGTGCTTCTGGGATTTTTTTCTCACGTTTTTGTGATCATTTTGACCCCCTGGGATGAGACCTGCTAAGGGAAATAATCTTTTTTAAGTCTTCTATTTTTTGATTATTTCTTCCCCCCCAATTTCTTCACACCAAGCTGCTTTTCCCCCTTTCGATTCAGTTTTTCCCCCGCCTGGTGGAGGGGAAAAATTTTTTTTTGGTTTTCCTTTTAAAAAGCTCTTTGGTTTTCACAATTTAAAAAATGGAATTTGGATGTGACTGTTTGAGGTTTTGGAAAAGGTGTTTTTTATACTGCATAGTTCAAAAGGGCCTTTACCAGGTAACGAGTGGAGGGAAATTGAGTCTCTTAAAGAAGAAGTTAAGGTCTGTGAGACCAGAATCTTGCTTGCTTGAGGGACCAAAAATTATTTTTCCCCCAAATTTGCAAATAAAATTCTTTCTAACAGACAATGTGATTTTCGGATTTTGTTTTCCTATTTGTCTTTATAGTTTAGGGGCTCCTATGATGTCAATTCAGGCCTCTCACTTTTTAATTTTGGGTAACTTCACATTTTTGGGGGATGACAAATACTTTTTTTTCCCCCCTGTATTTATATCAGATATTTGTTTGGATGCAGTCTCCATGCATAATTATATTGAGAAGAGTATGATAGCAAGTGGGTTAAAAAAGTAGATCCCCACTCTCTGAACAGGAAAATTACAGGACATACAATAAAATACAAGAAATACAGAAGTAAAGAAGCAATCTACACAGCTGTATTTTAGCATTTTGAATAAGGCTAAATAAGTAAAAAAAAAATACCACTTCACAAAAAAATCTAAATTTGATAGATGCACAATTGCAACAACAACATAGTTCATATTCTAATCAGGAAAATATACAAATAAACCCCTTTAAAAAAATTTGAAAAGTTGAAATGGAGCTTTGAACGAAACATTCCTGAATGTCGATTTTATAATAGTTGTATTCCTGTGAATTAACAATTCTGAAACAACTTCTCTTACATCTCTATTACTCCTTCTACTATTGTATTACTAAATCTGTCAGCTGGGTGTTACCAATTGGAATGTGTCCCTGCATAGTCTTATAATATACAGTCAGCGCTGGGAGAATCAGTGTGTGAAGGGACACACCCCTTTGAAAACTAGTAGCAGGTTCTGTAAAACATTTCTATAAAGAAAAACAGAGGAACAGCACAAAGCAGGGATTTATGAGGAAGATGCTCCAGAATTGTTATATCACAGGGAACACAAGTATTTACTAAAAAAACATATCAGGGAAAAACAAAATCATTTTAAAGGAGTTGTTTTCCCTTTAAGTTTTAGAATTGGTGAA
>JAODAL010057465.1:0-22662 GCA_025379985.1 Phyllomedusa bahiana
TTCTAATGTTCCCCCTTTAAATAACAAATTACATCCTGACAAGGCCCCATTATAATTGAAAAGGGAGTTAAATTTTTATATAACTCTATATCTAACACTTTTGTTTTACCCCCAATTCTTTACATTGAAGGGTAAATTTGCAGGTTCGGCAGGGATTTGTGCCACATTTGTAGAAACCCTTACAATTTAACCAAGTAGAACGTCTACCTACATTGTGTACTATATTGGAAGTAAGGGAGTCCCCGAGAGTTTTGGCCCTACGAGAGACCACACGATGACCTTTTGAAAGAATGTTAAATAATATGTCATCCTCATAGAGAATTGGTAAATATTTATTTACAATGTTTTTAATATGCTTAAATTGTCTGTTGTGATCTAATAAGAGTAGGAAAATTATCAGAGGGGGTTGATGTTTTTTTTAGAAGATAATAAATCATGTCTGTTTATAGTTAAAGCTTTGTTATAGGCTGACTGTAACAAAATTTTAGGATAACCTCGAGCGCATAATCTACTTTGTATATTTTCTGCTTCCACCTGAAATGATTCAATATTTGTGCAATTACGCCTTGCACGTAAAATCTCCCCCATCGGTATTGATTATTTTGTAGATTTGCTGTGATAACTTTTAAAATGTAGGATAGTGTTTCCTGAGGTTGGTTTCCTATACGTGGTGGAAATAATAGATTGCTGAGCCTACCCAGTTATTGTCAAATCTAAGAAAATTACCGATCGTGCATCAGAATTGAAAGTAAATTTTAAATTGAAGCTATTGTTATTGACATATGTCAAAAAGGAAGGCATGGCAGATACATCTCCCTTCCAAATAATTAGAAGATCAGCGATGTATCTGCCATACCATTCCACCTGATGCAAAAAAGGATTGTTGGTAGAGAAAATATAAAGCTCTTCCCACCAGGACATGGTGAGGTTTGCCAATGAGGGTGAAAATTTCGCCCCCATTGACACCCCTTTACATTGGACATAGAATTGATCATTAAAGGTGAAATAATTGTGAGAAACTAAGAATTCAATAACTCTTAGTAAATAATCAATTAGATCAGTAGAGTAGTTGCTATATTTGTGTAGATGATACTGAATGGCCTGATTTGCTACATAGTGAGGTATACTGGTGTAGAGGGATTCTACATCCAAATTAATCCACTGATATTCTGAATGCCATATTTTATGCTGGAAACTTGTGAGTACATCTTTGCTATCCTTCAAATAACCAGGTACTCGCTTGATAAGTGGTTGGAGAAGAGAGTCCACCAACTTGCCAAGCCTCTCTGAGAAGGAACCAATGCCAGAGACAATTGGTCTCATTGGTGGAGTGGTAGAATTTTTGTGGATTTTAGGCAATCCATATAGTACTGGAATCTTAGGATTGTCACACTTTATAAAATCAGCTTGATTGCGGTTTAGAGTGCCTAACATGACCCCCTCCTCCACCAGCTTATGGATTTTGTTGGATTTTGAGCTAATTCGGTATAGGTGGACCTGTCTGCGAGCACTGAATCCATATGACTACAGTAATCTTCCTTGCTCAACACTACTATGGTGCCGCCTTTGTCGGCCATCTTTGTTTCAATGTTTTGCATGGATTCCAATTGTTTTAGGGCAGCTTTATGTGAGGGTTTAAGGTTAAATAAGGAGCCCTTATTAGCAGTGTTATAAAGTTCCCTAAGCTCTTTTTCTATTAAGGACTGAAATGTATCCATTAAAGGAGTCCTAGAGTGGATGGGATAGAATTCCGGATTTGAGACTGGGAAGTTATCAGCCAGGCTTGTCAGAGCCTGGCACGTAGTACCCTCCAGTCCCAAATCATAGAGAGAACATAGGCCCACCTGCTCAAGAAAAGAACAATCATGAAATTCATTAGCAACACGTGTACTTGTATTTGCAAGCTATGGTTGGTCTTGCAGATCGCTGTCCTGCCAGATGTGTCTTTTTAAAGTTAGTAGTCTCATAAATTTATTAATATCTTTTATAGTTGTAAATAAGTCAAAATTGCGCTCTAAGGCATAATAAGACCTAATGAGAGGACAGTGATCTGGTCTTGAGATAAAGGGATCGAGGCGAGATTGAGAACGTCCACTGTATATTTTCGTCCTATTTGTGTTCTAGTAGACGAGTTAGCATTCTTGGATTTTTCCTTTTTTGAGTGTTTCCTTCCTCCTCTATGCCGATGTGCTTGACTTCGCTTCTTGTTTTTTGGATTTTTATAATATGAATGTCCTGCATTTCCTACATTAGAGCTTGTAGTGGCAATGCTCTCTCTGGATGTATCAGTATTAGTGTCCGATGAGTCTGGATGTCTTGAATCGAAGCTAACTCTCTTACTCTTATTCCTCCACTTTTTATTTTTGTAAGGACTTTTGAGAACTGATCCTGGCGTATTCCAGTTAGATGTTCGACGGCCCCATTTGTATACTTGGTTATGGGCATAATCGTCCATATCTCGTTGGAATTTCATTTTTTTAGACTCCATGATGGATTCTTCCAATTGTAAGATGTTTTCTTGTAATTTTGTTAATTCCTGGGTATATACCGAAATGTCCTGGTATTGTTCAATCTCAGATTCAAGGGCTTTAATTGTAGATGAGATCTCCTCCAATTTCAGGTCTTTGTATTTGACTATTAGGTTCATGAGCTGGATGGAACATGTTGACAAGATGAAATTCCATTCAGTAACAAAGGTGTCCGAGTAGACTGTGGTGGGAATCTTTTTGATTCTCAAACCTCTTGGAATCATATCCTTTCCGATGTAGTTCTGGATTGTGGTGAGGTCCCACCAGACCCGTATTTCCTGAGTTGAATATTTTTCCAAATCTTTAAGTTTGCTAAAGAACTCCGTATGCCTTTGGCTCAGATTTGGCTGTAAGTCGAATACTTTTGCTGCTTTTTCTAAGCGTAGTTGATGACTGGAAGTAGCCATATTTAGAGCCCAAATAAAAATTATTCAAGAGAGGGCTTCTTAATGTATTTCAATACTGGGGTGCATAGAGAGTGCTTGTGAACCGCATAGTATGCATGAACAACAGTAATTCAGAAGGCCATCACAGGGGGGCACGGCAAGCACTTGGCAAAGTGATGTGTGCATATGATAGAGGCAAGCCAGCCTTAAGACACACCTTGTGCAATTTGCTAATAGTGCACAGATGCACAATCCAGGAATTGGCAAAATACAGTCCAGGTAAGTATATGGGTATCCAGCACGTTGCAAAAAAATAAAAAATGACCGGCCAATGAGAATATGCAAAATTTATTAAAGCGGCATTAAAATCACAAAACAAAAGAGTGAAGCACTCACCAGTCAAAAATAGCGGCAATGCCATGGCCAGGCATAGAGGGAATTGGCGCTGATGCGTTTTTGGCTTAGAGAAAACATGCCTTACTCATACGACACATAATGAGGAGATGGTATTTTACAAATGGAAGCTGCAAATGTGACGGGTGTTAATAATTAATTAACCAATCATCAGAGCTTAAAAGGATTCCTACCTTATATGGATCCATGTGCACCGCTGTCTAGAGACATTAATTAATTATTAACACACTTCACATTTGCAGCTTATCCATGTGTATAAATGAAAGATCTCATTCCTTACATGTTGTCGCTATGAGTAAGGGCATGTTTGTCCTTTAAGCCCGAAACGCGTCAGCGCTATGTCTCCCTCTATGCCTGTGCCACTGAGCATTGCCGCTATTTTTGACTGGTGAGTGCTTCACTCTTTTGTCTTGTGATTTTAATGCCGCTTTAATAAATTTTGCATATTTTCATTGGCCGATCATTTTTTTTTTTTGCAACGTGCTGGATACCCATATACTTACCATCACTGTACCATACATGCCAACTCTCCCATTTTTGGCGGGGGGGGCCCGCTATTTGGGGTCCCCCCCCCCCGGCCTTCCGGCAGAGTTGGCATTCCTCCCGCCGCCAGCAGGCAGCGGGGGCTCTTTAAATGGTCACGGCGACAGATTAGCGCTGGTGCGCTACTCTTGCACCGCTGGGCCGCTCCTACAGGCGGGTGAAGCGCCCGCAGCGGCCGCTTCACCCGCCCGGAGTCTCGCTGTGCAGGGAGGAGGCAGGTGGGATTGTTCCCCTCCTCCATCATTCCCCTGTATGTACAGCGCCGGCCGGTGTGCGCTGTACATACAGGTCAGCGGCGCAGGGGGAGTGACGCGCGGCTGCACTCACTTCCCCTGCGTCGCTGAGGAGATCAGGGAGGAGATGTCCAGAGCTGCAGGAGCCTGGTGAGGTAAGTGGATTTTATTATTTTATTTTTATTAGTTATAGGGGGGCTCTACCTGACTATCAATGGGGGCAACTACCTGGCTATCAATGCGGGCAACTACCTGGCTATCAAAGGGGGCAACTACCTGACTATCAAAGGGGCAACTACCTGGCTATCAAAGGGGAAACTACCTGGCTATCAATGGGGGCAACTACCTGGCTATCAAAGGGGGCAACTACCTGGCTTCTAAAGGGGGCAACTACCTGGCTATCAATGGGGCCTGGCTATCAATGGGGGCAACTACCTGGCTATCAAAGGGGGCAACTACCTGGCTATCAAAGGGGGCAACTACCTGGCTATCAAAGGGGGCATCTACCTGGCTAACAAAGGGGGCAACTACCTGGCTACTAAAGGGGGCAACTACCTGGCTTCTAAAGGGGGCAACTACCTGGCTTCTAAAGGGGGCAACTACCTGGCTTCTAAAGAGGGCAACTACCTGGCTACTAAAGGGGGCATCTACCTGGCTAACAAAGGGGGCATCTACCTGGCTAACAAAGGGGGCATCTACCTGCCTGTAAGGGGCACTACCTGGTTATGGGGGGCTACTACCTGGCTATAAGGGCATCTACCTGGCTTTCTTCCTAAGCGCTTATGTAGTTAGGTGGAGTGGGTGTGGCTTTTTGAAGGGGCGTGGCAAATCAAAAAGATGGGCATGTCCATGCAAATTTTTTGCCGCGACGCGCTAAGCGCGCCGCCCTCTTCAATCTCCTGCTTTTCCATTTTCAAATGTTGGCAACTATGCACTATACTGACCCTCCATGTGTCACTATACTGACCCTCCATGTGACACTGTACTGACCCTCCATCATGTGTCACTATACTGACCCTCCATCATGTTTCACTATACTGACCTTCCATGTATCACTATACCGACCCTCCATGTGTCACTGTACTGACCCTCCATCATGTGTCACTAAACTGACCCTCCATCATGTGGTGGTGATATGTGTTCATGATATGGCAGCATTATTTAGTCCCTATGTGGTGGTCCTATGTGGTCATGGTGTGGTGGTATTATTCAGTCACTATGTGGTGGTGATATTTGTAGGTATTATTCAGTTACTAGTGGTAGCAATATGTGGAGTTGGTTATGGGTGTGGCACTGTATGATGTCATGTACCTGGGTGTGGTTAAATGTGTGGCATGATGTGTTCTCTCTGCAATCTCTAAAAGTTGGGAGGTAAGATTTTGGACTTTATGTATGATAACTATCTAGCAGTAAGACAGTCTTTGTTGCCCATAGCAACCAATCAGAACTCAGCTTTTATTTTTCAGAGAACCTTATGAAATAAAGGCTGAGCCCTGACTGGTTGCTATGGGCAAGAAAGACAGTCTTAGGGGTTGTTCACAAAGCGTATTTGTGGGGTGTATCTCAGTGTGTAATTGAACCAAAATATGCCTTGCAAATATGGTGATAAAGAATGTTACTAGTAAAATCACCATCACTCAGTTCATATTTCTCGGCGTGTAATGTTCGCCTGTAAAAAGAAGTGACCTCTCACTTTTTTCAGGCGCTTACATGCTGAGTGTCACGGGTGGGCCCGCGACCCCCGTCCCGGGTCGCGGGCACACCCGCGGTCTCCGCACTAGCGGCACCGCCGCCCGCATGTCGGGCGGTGGGCGCGCTCACCCGGCCGGCCCGGCTCTCTCCTACTTACCCGGCCGCGCTCCTGTTGCAGTCTCAGGCTCCCGGCGCGCGCGTCCCCGACATCTAAGGCGCGCGCGCGCCGGCACTGCGAGATTTAAAGGGCCAGTGTACCGGTAATTGGCTATTGCCGGTCACTGCCCTTATTTAAGCCTGCCCCTTCCTGGGGTCGTTGCCGGATCTTTAGTGCCATTGTTGCCTATAGAGAAAGCGTTACAAGCCTTGTTCTGACTTACCGTGTACCGTACCTTTAGCTTCCGTTCCTCGACCACGCTTCTTGCCGCCTGCCCTGACCTTGTGCCTGTCCACGACCACGAATCTGTGCCGCCTGCCCTGACCTTCTGCCTGTCCCCGACTGCGAGCCTGCCTGACGATTCTGCACCACGCTATAAAACCCCGGCTGCCACCGCAAGCAAGTCACGTCAGGGAGACGACCTGGTAGACTCCCGCCGCAGCAAGTCCATCCCGCTTTGCGGGGCTCTGGTGAAAACCGGGACCTACTTAGATTCCGTTCCCTGGCGTGGCTTACACCATCGCTTGCGGTGGTCCAGTGGATCCACTTCTACGTCCGGGTACGTGACACTGAGAAATAGAAAGGATAACTCTGCCTCGCATTGAAAGTACATGCTTGCCAGCATGTACTTTCAACAGCACTAATGAAGGCGTATTGCGACGCGTACCTGTATACTCCGCAATACACCATGTGAACATACCATTACTGCCAGACAGTTTTCATACATAAGGCCCATTGTAACAGTCTATGCCAATGTGCAGAATAGAACTCCTACATATTAATTTACCCATTATGGTGCTACATCACTAAGAATATTTTAGAGTTTGCAATACTCACATTCCTATTTGTATTTTGGCAAAAGGTAATCTGGTTAATCCCATTGAGTGTGTGAGAAAGAAGGTCCATGCTATGTTAAAAGAGGTCTACTATATTTTAATGATGCACATGGAAAATGAGATTAAAGAAGGTCCTCTGACTATAAAGTTATAGTCAGGATAGTATAGGAGTTGAAGCGTCAAAGGTGAACATCAGCACCAACAACATCAGCATCAACTTCAGCATTCTTCATTCTCTCAAACATGAAGTTTAGAAGAAGTCAAAAGGTTGAACTATAAACTGTGAATACTTTTTCTGTGCTTTAATTCAGTATGATTAAGCATTTTTACTAGAAATAGAACATTGAGGTGCTGGTCTATATTCAATAATTTTAACCCCTTCCTGACAGTCAGCCATAAGAATATGGATCTTTGTTTTTGCCTCCCGTCTTCCAAGAGCCATAACTTTTTTTTATTTTTCCATCTATATAGACATAGGAGGACTTTTATTTTGCAGGGCAGGGTGTAATTTCTAACGGTGTCATTAACCATACCACAGGATATACTAGGAAACTACAAAACACAAAAGTGGGGTGAAATGTGAAAAAACATACTTGAGGCATGTTTGCAGGGGTTTTGTTTTTACAGCATTCACTTTTTGGTAAAAATTATGGATTCACAAGTGGTATTTTTTGGCGCATATTGCGCCAAAAAAATGCTGTGCACACTGTTCTATATATGGCACAACACATTTTAATGCTCTTAGAATGCGCCAAAGTTTGATGTGAAGCTGCCATATAAAGTTTGGCGCATTATACTCTATGCCCTAAAATGTTTGCCACATAACATTTTCATTCATACTGACGTATTTTACAATACTCTTACTGTGCCGTTAAGAAGTTCAAGCTAACATTGTCCAGTGGTGCAGTGGATCTGCCACAACAACCCAATTTGAACATGTAGAACTACAACACCCATCCTATCAAGTGAGTAGCAAAATTATCACAGTCTTTTGCATCTACTACATGGTGTTGTAAAAGAGTTTAAATGAGAAACAACTTTCTTGCTTTAAAACACCATTAAGCTCTCATTGAGAGTTAGGAATGCTGGATGTTTTCACAGGCGTATGATACGCTACGGGGAAAATAATTGACATGTCACTTCTTCCCAGTGCTTATGCAGGACAGAGTGAAAGTGAATGGAAGCCGGCTGTCAGTGTTTTAGAAGTACGTGCTGGCCAGTGTATTGTGGTGCATACAGTGTGCACCACAATATACCGTGTGAACATACCCGCGGCGATGTCACGATGGGTGAGCGACGGAATCCACTGTTTTATGAGGCAGTGATTCCGTAATTACTCCGACGGATTGGCGCCGTACTGCAGCGCTAATCCCGCGCGCAGTACGGCGCCAATCCGCGGCAAAATAAGCCGTGTGAACGAGGCCTTAGAGTAATAAAGTTTATATTGTAAGTCTCTCAAAAATAGTACTTTATGCCCTCTACAATCCTTCTTTAAACTACCATTGGTCTGTATTTTTTCTTCAGGTTTTAGTTTATATTTCTTTTACTGTGTTGGTAGACCATCAAGATCTGGCATTAGCCCCTTGCTAAAGTGTTGATGAAAATGCAGTGTAACTAGTGTTGCTCAAATATAGAGCACTGGATTGGTACAACACTGGTTTTTGTTGGCTGCCCTAAACTAAAAATTATTCCCTAACCCTACTCTAATGCCAACTGTAACCATAACCCTAGCCTTAAGTTAGGATTATGTTTAAGGTTTTTAAAATGTTTTAGGGGTTAAATTAACTTTCAGCTGTGCTCCAGATCTCATGTCACTTTCAGATTGACCACCAGGCATCACTTATAGTTCCCAAAACATATTGATAACTTCAGGAAACTTGGAAATGACTTTGGATGGTGCACTAGAAATGAGGCCAAAAATTGGAATGACATGGAACGCAGTACAATGGTGAAAAATAAATTAATCCCTTAAAATTCCTAAGAAACCTTAACCCTTTACCTGATTTTAGGTTAAAATGTATTCTATTTTTAAGTTTATTTTTGAAAGAATTTGGGCTTTGCCTGAAACAATTCAAGTCAAATTTGACATTGATGTGCATCCAAAGTACAACACTAAATATAAAGTACCTGTTCCTTAGAAATCTAGTAGCCAGCATTTAGTATTGTTGCTAAAAGTTATTTCATAGTAAATACATGAAAAAAGTAAATGTTCTATTTCTTTTGCTTGACCACTATCCATCATATCTACAGTAGCTGTTGTCTTTAGGGCACGGAAAAAAAAAATCAAACCTCCTAGATTTACCTAAAATCTCAGACTCAACCACTCTTAATGTAGAGAAAAACAAATTCCTCTAAACACCAATGATATCACCAACTCTCTTTTACAGTGCTTGGATGAAATACATCACAGAAAAAATAGGATCAAATTTATTTCAAAATGGAAGCATACTTACAGAACCATAGACAGGTTAAAAAAAACAATTCCTTATCGGAGACAGAGAAACCACAATGCGATATGGGAGAGATTGTATCCAACATACTGATGAGCAAACCACTCACACACTAGCTATGTATAAGGGGAGGGATGTTTAGTATCAGACTTGCACGTACCATAAATAAAACTCCTATAGGATGTCTATTATTCAGTTAAGTATAGTGTACCACGGTGGCATTGCGGCCTCTTGGTAATGCCCATAATACTTGATCAGATGACACCCTCTAAAATAAGTTTTCTGTAGGATGCTAGTCTTACAGGTATATAATGTGAAGTGCATCAAGAAATTGGCATCCAATACTCCCCAACATTAAATCGCCAAACTGCATGCAGAAAAAATATCAAACATAAGATATTAGCTAATATTTTGTCCAAAATACAGAAGTTCACATTTATGTCAAGCAGGGCTGTGGAATCAGAGATAGAGTCATGGAGTCAAAGTTGCACGAGTTGGAGTCATTATAAAATGGACCGGCTCCGACTCCCAAAATATATAATAAATTGGTCCAGTTAGTTTAAGGCAGTGTCAAGAGCAAAGTGTTACCGCAGGGGAAAAGATTCCGCTCCCATAGGAAACAGATTTACCAGATTTCAGCAAAATTTTTCACTTGCTTTCAAAGAAGTAGAAGAGTTCAACCATTCATCAAAACTGACTGTGCATAAGGCAATTCTTTTATACCCTGAGATTGTTAGAGATGTTGCCCATGTGGTCACCGCTTTACAACCAACCCAAGTTAGTGTAGAGAGGTCGTTCTCTAGCCTGGAAATAATTAGATCAGATTTGAGGTCATCTATGAAGGATCTGATGGAGGCGATACTATTTCTCAGAACAAATTCATAGGCTCACTCACTCCACAAATGTTATTCAGTATGTTTTTGTTGAAAACATTTCTTTTTCCCATTTACTGTAGTGTTTTGCATATTTACAGTTTTTTTGTGTTCTAAATTCGTATAAATTTATTTTACACTGACAAGCAAAAGGGTAACAGTGTTTTAAACTTTTGACTTTCAGGCTCCATATTTCACCATCCACTACAGCTTTGAACATGAGGCTTGCATCATTTTATAGACAATCATCTTGGCTATCTCATACATAACTTTGACCTACAACTATTTAGCATTTGTTTAGTTCTGCAGATTTTTGTCATGTAACTACATTGTTACTGTTTTGCTCCTGGTGATGGGACAATCTTTTTCTTCTTATATACTACAAATAACAACCTGTTCTCACATTCCCTAATAGCTTAGTTTGTTACTAGGTTGATTCCCAAGCAAAAGGACACTGGTTCGAGCAGCCATGAAGATTCCCAAGAAAAGAGAAACAGCATCATCCAACTCATCGATAGCGGCCTCTCGGCAGTTCTGTATTGACTGGACAAACCTGCAGACACTATAACACCAACACCATCAAAGGCTTGTCTGGTGACAACAGTGGCTGATGCCTAGTGCTCTCCTTGATGTCTCCAGCATTGTGGGCGGGTATCATTTCATTTCTGCTCGGAGTAAATCAACTTTCATTACTGAACAACATTGAGGACCACTGGTCCTTCGACCATCATAGATTTTCACTGGCCCATGCAAGATGATGATGCTTGTGCCTGGTGGTGCGGTCAGGTTGTCGACCACGATGATGTAAACATTAATAAATGGTCTGTCATTACACCTCTCTTAAATGTTCCTGGAGTTGTGTGGCAATCACCATCTTATTTGACAGGGCGTTCTTTAGCCAAAGAATGTCCACTTCTTTGCATTTGTGCCTCTTCCAGTCTCTCTGTATCTCTGTTGCAGCCTGTTGATGATGCTCTGTGACATTAAGAAATGTTATGTTCATCCCGAAATTTCAACCAGAAGTCTAATATCCCTAAAATGTTGTGAGTAGTGTATATATTATATCCCCCAGTAACTAGGTAGGTATATAAACCCCCATTAGGTAGATATGAATATAAAACCCCCAGGAGGTAGCTATATGTATAGGACCCCCAGTAGGTAGCTAGGTATATTAAGCCCCCCAGTAAGTAGATTTGTAGGTCCCTCCAGTAGTTAGGTAGGTATATAGAGCCCTACTGAGTACCTAGGTATATAGAGCCCCTTCAGAAGGTAGTTAGCTACCCTGTTTACCCGAAAATTAGACACCCCCGAAAATAAGACATAGTGCATTTTTAGTTATAAAATTCAGAGTTTGGCTGCTTATGCTGATGTTTGTGATGAAATTACTACAGTATATTAATACATGTTGATGTTTTGTTTAACAATAAATGTGAATTATTGTTCATAGAAAAAAAACATCCCCGAAAAATAAGTCTTAGCTCGTCCTTAGGAGCAACAATTAATATAAGACAATCTCTTATTTTCAGGAAACAGGGTATATAGGGCTCCTTCAGTAGGTAGCTAGGTATATAGGGCCCCCAAATAGGTAGCTAGGTATATAGGGCCCCTCCAATAAGTGGCTAGGTTTATAGTGCTCGTCCAATAGGTAGCTAAGTATAAAGAGTCCCTTTAGTAGAAAGATAGGTATTTAGGACCTCTTCAGTATGTAGCTAGGTATATAGGGCCCCTTCAGTAGGTAGCTAGGTATATAGGACCCTATAGCTGGTTGCTAGGTATGTAGGTTAAAATAATACTTATCTCTCCCTGCTCCCTCAGCATCTCCACCTTTGCTGGGTGCTTCTCCCTGCAAATTCTACAGCATAAACTTGAGGCCAGTGCCTCAGGTTTGGGAACTAGGAGAGGCAATAACACAAGTGGCATGATGACATCACTTTATTGCACCGCCTGTGCAGTGGCATATGTCAGTAGTCGGCTGGACAGGGAGCAGATTGCTTTCTGTTACACTGTACTTTTCAATTATAAGGGCATCATGAGGACGTGAGATAATCAGCATGGCAGAAAGAATAGGCCATGGTCCTGTTCTTTCTTCCAAGTCTATAGAGCAAGGGGGCGTTAGAGCTCTCCGTCCTTGTCTCACAGTTTGGCCAGGCCCCTTATGACAGTACTAGCAGTATTGCCCTAACAGCGGCTCTGTGTCTACACTTCAGAGGATGGCAGATAAATGTCAGTGTGTCCAAAATGAACATCTAATTCAGATGTATATAGGATAGACCACTTTTTTTATATTTTACTTATTTCTTTTACTTATAAGATCATCATTTTAAGACATATTTCTTTTCCACTATACATAAATGGGAAGATATTGATATATTAGATTAGGTTGGAACATGCAAGTCCTTCATTGTTTTCAGTCCATATACAGCCTGGAGACACCGAGCAGTGAGCTGGATGTACATCTGTGCCGTTTTGAGGAGAGCACCCCCTCTTTGTCAAGAACATATGTTGGATCAAACTGTGAGTTTAAATATCTTCACCGATTAATAATCAAAAAGACCTGTGTAATACTCTCGTTTCACAAAGTTAAAAATAATTCACAGAAATACCTGAAAACTTAAATTTTTGTTAAATGGGTTTTCTCGCTATAAAGATCATATCTCAGATTATGGGGACAGTAAAAATAAGCACTTTTGTAATTGCCAATTATATATAGAAACAAATGACACCAGCGCTAACTCTTCTATATGTCTCCCAACTAAATGTAGCAACTTTCCAGAAAATAAAATAGCTCAACAATCACTGTTGATTGAAGCAATGGTGAACACCTGATCCAGTGGTTGTCCACAATCGGCTCTTCTACCCTAATCAACTCGTATCTCACAACTAAAGGTAATTATAAAATACACATAAAGCACCAAAATTACAAGAACTCTTGCAACGTACCTAAAGCTCTTTCCATAAAATGCATCCGATCGTATTATATCCACAGCGATCCACTTTACTGACAAAGTAAGGAACGGCACGTTCGTGTTCAAATTAACCAAGCGCTCCGGCCGGCAGCGCTCAGATATCCAACACGTAAAAAACAACTGGCAGACTAAGGTGACGTCACCTAGACTACAGAGGCTTGTCCAATATAAAAGTACCAACGCGTTTCGGAAGAAATCACGGCTTCTTCATCAGGGCTGCATTGGAATTGCCAAGCTAGCATTAACTACATCCCTTTCTTTCTGTCAGTTTAGATGAAAGCGATTAGATGTAAATATAAAAACTTTTAATCTTTATTATCAAAATATTAAAACTATTTTTTTACTAAATCTCACTAGCATTATATAATCCTTAAAAGTTAATAAATCCCAAAAGATACATAATAATAATAGTGATAATCCCTTAATACATCCATTATATATATAAATATATGCAAGTTCCATCATGCATTGTGTTCCTTATTTAAAATGCAAATATTTCAATGTCAACATTAAGGCCATTTGGTACCTGAGTATTTAAATTAAAAATCCATTTTGTTTCTATCCTAGACATCTTACCAATAAAATCCCCTTTCCTCCATCCTAATTTAACTTGTTCAATTCCAAAAAATTTTAAATTTTTTAGGGATTTCTCATGCAGGTGACAAAAATGTCTGGATAGTGGATGTCCTAAATACCCTCTCTGAATGTTATAAAAATGTTCTCTCAAACGAACATATAATGGACGTTTTGTCCTACCTATATACATTTTGTCACATGTCATATTATTGCATATATTACATATTTGGTTTGACATGTAATATGATCTTTAATTTCAAAGCGTTCAGAAGTAGTTCCATTACTAAAATTTAAAGTTTTACTTTTATTAGCATGGTAACGTCGGCATGCATAACAATGTCCACATGAGTAAAAACAGGACCGTTTTATATGTTTTTTTTCCAACCAGGTAATTCCTGTGTCAATACCATTACTGCCGGTGTTTTTAACTGAAGGTTTGACCATATTTTTAACCGTAGGTGCTATAAAATTACCTAAATTCCTTGCTTTCTTAAAAATAAATCTAGGATTCTTTGACAAAAATTCTCCAATGATGTTATCCTGTTTTAAAAAAGACCAATGTTTATAAATTCTGTTTTTAAAAATTTTTGTATGATCATGATACTGAGTTATAATAGGGAGTTTGGGCTATTGTTTGTTCTATTATATTCTCCTCCACTATCCTAGTTTTATATTCTCATTATTGCTATTATGTTTATTTAAAAGTACTTCTTGCGGGATCTTCTTTATTCTTCCTTAGTTGCTTCTAAACCCTCTTTATTGTATCCTCTACTTAAAAATTGGGAGCATAATTTGTCTGCTTCTTCCTCATAGTCTCTCGTTCTTGTACAGTTCCGTTTAATTCTCAAAAATTGGCCCTTTGGTATGTTTGAGAGCCATCTAGATAAATGGCAGCTATTGTATGGTATAAAACTATTGGTATCCGTCTTTTTCCGATAGCTCTTAGTTTGTATAGAATTTTGTCAATAAAAATTGTAATATCCAGAAATGTACTGCCTTTTTACTAAATTCATAGTTAAATGTAAGGAAAAAGTTATTTTTGTTAATTTCATTTAAGAACATATTTAATGAATCTAATAATCCTTGCCATATGGAAAATAACTATATAAAACGGTCCGGTTTTTACTCATGTGGACATTGTTATGCATGCCGACGTTGCCATGCTAATAAAAGTAAAACTTTAAATTTTAGTAATGGAACTACTTCTGAACGTTTTGAAATTAAAGATAATATTACATGTCAAACCAAATATGTAATACATGCGATAATATTCCCATGTGACAAAATGTATATAGGTAGGACAAAACGTCCATTATATGTTCATTTGAGAGAACATTTTTATAACATTCAGAGAGGGTATTTAGGACATTTAGGACATTTTTGTCACCTGCATGAGAAATCCCTAAAAAATGTAAAAAATTTTTGGAATTGAACAAGTTAAATTAGGATGGAGGAAAGGGGATCTTATTGGTAAGATGTCTAGGATAGAAACAAAATGGATTTTTAATTTAGATACTCAGGTACCAAATGGCCTTAATGTTGACATTGAAATATTTGCATTTTAAATAAGGAACACAATGCATGATGGTACTGCATATATGTATATTTTTAAGGATTTATTTAGGGATTATCACTATTATTATTATTGTATCTTTTGGGATTTATTACTTTTAAGGATTATATAATGCTAGTGAGAATTTAGTAAAAAATTGTTTTACATTTTTTTAAATATTTTGATAATAAAGATTAAAAATTTTTATATTTACATCTATCGCTTTCATCTAAAACTGACAGAAAGAAAGGGATGGTAGTTAATGCTAGCTTGGCAATTCCAATGCAACCCTGATGAAGGAAGCTGTGATTTCTTCCAAAACGCGTTGGTACTTTTATATTGGACAAGCCTCTGTAGTCTAGGTGACGTCACCTTAGTCTGCCAGTTAGATTTTACGTGTTGGATATCTGAGCGCTGCCGGCCGGAGCGCTTGGTTAATTTGAACACGAACGTGCCGTTCCTTACTTTGTCAGTAAAGTGGATCGCTGTGGATATAATACGATTGGATGCATTTTATGGAAAGAGCTTTTAGGTACGTTGCAAGAGTTCTTGTAATTTTTGGTGCTTTTATGTGTATTTTATAATGACCTTTAGTTGTGAGATACGGAGTTGATTAGGGTAGAAGAGCTGATTGTGGATTAACCACTGGATCAGGTGTTCACCATTGCTCCAATCAACAGTGATTGTTGAGCTATTTTATTTTCTGATTTTCTGGAAAGTTGCTACATTTAGTTGGGAGACATATAGAAGAGTTAGCGCTGGTGTCATTTGTTTCTATGTATAATTGGTAATTTAAGTTTGGGAAATAGGCAGAGTAATCCCTTGACATTTTTTCAGCAGCTCTCTCTTATATTGGCGCTTGTGCTTTATACTTTTTACTTTTGTAATTGGTTTGCATTACCTAAGTCACTTAGTATAGCAGATATGAGCTTTACTGTGTAACAAGAGCTATTTTTTGCAGCTGCTAGTATGGGCACACCCCCTTTTCTGTGATTGGCTGGCTGACATTTCATTCAGCCTGTTGGGATATGCCCCCAGACAGGAAACACTCCGGACACGCCCCCCTGCACTGTGATTGGCTGCCGGAACACTCTGTGTTTACTTCCTTCTGAGCTGTTAAAACCGAAAGTGAAACCAGCTATCTGAAAGGGCTACTGCTCTATACTCATCTCCCAACACTAAGGTGAATGATCTGGGTAATTACTGGCTGTTTAACTCATAGATCCCTTCATGTAACACATTCTTATGTACTGTGTTCCTTCCATATAACACAGTCACATAGTCTCCTGCCTGATAACAGAGGAGGACGAGGGGGAAGGGCAGTGTGCATTCCTCACATGTGTTTCATCAGTTCAGGCTTTGGTTATAACTGGTTATAGTTATAACTGAAGGTTCTGCAGACAAGAGAACATTGCAGGAGGCTGCATAGCTGTCCTCTTCAGACAGCCTTCCCCTTCCCCTGCTTCACACAGAATGATGATGTCACAGCTCTTCAGTGAGGAGAGACACACCTCCTGGCAGGAGAGACATGCCTGCTGAGAGAAGAGACTCGTCCATGGATTTCCAATTCAATCTCATAGAATTAGCTGAAGAGCACAATCACTTCAAAAGATAAAATCCCTTTAAGTCCTTTCAGTAAAAGTAACTCTAATGTCACAAGGCAATAGGTTGCGCATTGAAGTAAACATGTTTTAGCAAGTTCAGGATTGTTACATTCAATTTGTTCAAAGATACACCAGCGTAACTAAGTTACATTATGTTGGGCTTCATTGAAGTGCTGAGCCAAAGTATTTTCCCAATAAATCTTTCTTTTTGTGTATCTACCAATTTGGCGTCAATTAGGTTCTATGTCAGTCCGCTGTTTGTAAATTTTTATAGCATATCTATGTTCATTTAAACATACATTGATCCCTCTACTAGTCTAATTACTCTTGTTTTATCATCTAAAATGCCTTTGTGGCAAGTGCCATGTAAGTCAGACTTAAAATGTTACTATCTGTGAACCTAAAATTCTTTAAAAAAAATCCATAGCCTGTGACTAAGGGATAATCCCTTAACTGCTGAAGAGCAGTGTGCGTGAGTGTTTAGGAACTCACTGTGCATATCTTATAAATGGGGGGCAGCTGTGGCCAATTGGGGAGGGAGTAGAAGATGACTACGAGATTAAGGGTGCTTTCACACAGTGCAGTTTTGGTGCAGTTTTAACTGCGCTCCAATTAAACTGCCTTTATTACCAGCAAGCTTCTTTCAGTTGTCTAAATTGTTCAGAAAAATGTTTCAAGTAAGTAATCAATTACTGTGTTTGAAGTGTTTGGTGGTTTACAAACGCACTAATTGATTACTCACTTTCAAACAGTTTAGGTAAGTGCAAAAAGCTTGCTGATAATAATGCAGTTTAATTGGCACGCAGTTAAAACTGCACCAAAACTGCGCTGTGCAGAAGCATCCTAAGTCTTGAGCTCATGAAGATTTAATTGTTCAGATGTCCAATTATAAAGAGATGGCTTATCCATTGTATGTATATCAGATATGTACGATGCTTTATTGAATTCTTTAAAAAAAAACACCTGATTTCTGCCCAACAAAAATCTCAATATTACTCCCTATGTTAAAATGGGGCTTATTGTTTAAAAGTTGTATAAATGGAGGTTCTGTTATGGAAAGTTTGATAGATAATGATGTTTTTATTCTGAAAGGAAAATTTGAAATGTATTACTGCTTATATACACTTAACAATTTTAGCAGTTGAAAAAAACCACACCCAGACCACCAATCCAAATACTCTAAAATCGAAAATGTACAGAAAACTATCTATGCAACGTAAATTTCCCAAATGATCACAACTTTTTCACGGGAAGGGGAAAGGAAAAAAATGAATAGTTACGCTTGGGAGACTGAACTTGAAAGTTCTTTGGGAAGTCTAGGTACATATGATGAAATAAGAGAATTTTTTTGAAGGTGACATTCAGAGAAAGATCCCTAAACTAATTAAGGGTAGCTGTTTTTCCTTCACACAACCTAGTGAGTTCCCTCTACCTCAGAGTCTGAAAAATTTTAATGAGATTTCTAGGGAGCAGGGACATTTTCCCAATTAGTATTTTTTTCTTGACAATCGGGCTAACAGTAATTTTAAAAGCAAAAATGTTTGACAGAAAGACATTTGCCCCGCTGAGATTAATGTGCCCTGTGGAAAATCCGACTGTGATAACGCCCAAAAAATTTTTTATTCACGCAGGGTAGTTTTTGTAAAACAAATACGGGCTCTGTTCTTAAGATGGAAAACGCAAATTAATTTAATTACTTGCAAGGGGAAAATGTTGTATTTTTTAAAATATAAAGCCTTAGTTATCTTTAGTAATGCTACAAGTAAATGAGCCAAGACAAGTAATTAGCTAGCCCAAATTGGTTAAGATGGTGAGTACAAAAAAGTTAAATCATCTTCTTCAGCTTCAAACTTTCTGCAAATTTTTTCATTGCACTGCAGATAAACATAAAGGGGGACTTTGTTATCATTAATGTATATTGTCCTTAACTGAATGCATGCAAAACACATACACTAAGGGTCACATGTATAAAAATCTCTAGGTCTAAGACTTTCTTTGTTGCCCATAGCAAAACCCAACAAGCTCCCCTTTCAATCCATTAAAAGCTTGAAAAAGAAAGGGGGAAACTCCATGGTTGCTATGGGCAAAAAAAAAATGTCTTAGACCGACAGTTTAACAATGAAATGATAGCACAGGACCCATATTTTGTTTCAGATGCTGACTTGTATTGTCATGAGGCCGAGGCCCCCGCTGTCCCCCGGCCGCCCCCCTCCCCAGGGGGTCCGGCCGGGTGTCGCAGCGCCCGCGCCCTTTTTCCCCTGCTGGCCGGGCGCGGTCCCTTACCAGCCACGCTCCGGGGAACGCCGGCGGTTTTCCCCCGGCCCCCGCGCCCGTGCCCTTTTCCCTAAGGGCGCGGTGCGACGACTGGGGGTTTTAAAAGGGCCAGGTCCGGGTAATTGTGCTTACGTGTCGTTAGTGATTCTAGTATCCATTTGATTTCCCTGTACCAGTCCGCCTGTTACGCTCCTACCTTGCCCTTTTGCCCCCTTCCTGACCGTTTGTGTTCTGACACAAACCTCTGCCGCCGGGCCGCCCTCCTGCCTGCCCCCGACACTCCCCCGGATTACGATTCTGTACCACCACCCCCCCGGCCGCCTCGCAATTTAAGCACATAAGGGGTGTGATTGGTGCCCCCCCCGCGCAAGTCCATCCCCTTTGCGGTTTGGGTGAAAACCGGGGGTACTTAGACTCCGTCCTGGTGTGGCTAAACTATCTCGTTTGCGTGGTCCAGCAAACCCACAAACCCTTTCAGTATTTCACAGCATTGAAAATTTACCTTCAGATGACCTCAAAGTAAAAGTCTAAGGGGGTCAATGGGGGGACCTTGGTTGGGCCTTCAACGGCCCCCGACTACCAAACCGACCTACACCCCTATGGGTGGGCACCACTTTCTGGAAAAATCAGGGAATGCCTCCAGTGCTAAGAGGGCAAACCATCAAGTAGCAATTTCCAATATCCAGTGGATTGAGGCCATTGATGAAAAATGGCCCCGCGATCTTTGTACCCCTTATACCCCACCTTTTCCCTCAATTTTTGTGTCCCCAAAGTTTGGGGGGACTATCCACTGTGGGTTGTGTCAGACCTGTGGTTTTTTTTGTTAATTCACCATTCATAAAAAAAGTTTGCCTCATCACTAAAAAATAATGTTCTGTTAAACTGAGGGGGCCCGTTCCCAATTTTTGTTTTTGCCCATTCTGCAGATTCAGTGCGCCAATCTGGATCATCCTCGTTGAGATGCTGCAGCAGCTGGATTTTGTAAGGGTGCCATTAGTGAGTAGCTAATTTCCACCGAAGGGATGTTCAACTGATGCCACTCTCCAGTGACATGCTACTCTGTGGGTTCTTGCTGAATGAAGCTAGGACAGCCACTGATGTTTCTTCACTTGTGACTTAGTCCACATTTTGGCAAATCCAACACTGAACCTGTTTCACAAAATTTAGCAAGCAGTTTTCTAACTGTAGCATGTGAGATGGGTGGTCTCATAGGGTGTCTTGCATTTAAATCTGCTGCAATGACCCGGTACTGCGTTCACCAGACATCAACACAATTTCTATCCGCGTCTCATATGTTAAACTCTGCAACATGTCAATGGCTGTAAAGAAAGAGAAACTTGTAAATAACTCATGACAGAATAAAGTTACATTAAAACCAAGCACACCATTGTTTTTCTTGTGAAATTCTCGATATAAGACCCTCTTCCCATTGGAAAAAAATAAAATTGAATCTAAAATGTCTGACTTCAAAATGGCCACCATGGTTAACACCCATCTTGAAAAGTTTTCCCCCTCCCATATACTAATGTGCCACAAAAAGGAAGTTGATATTTTACCAACCATTCCCATTTTATTTAGGTGTATCCGTATAAATGGCCCATCCTGTAGATATAACTTACTCATGGTGTCACCACCAACCATTATTTCTGCTCTGATCCGCCTTGCAGTCTGTCCACTTGAGTCCATCTAGGTTTTCAATACACACTTCATATAAGTATTGCATGTGATTGCTGTTTAACTGCTCCTTTGTTCTGCATATAGTCTTGTGTCCACAAACATTGTTACTTTGTTATACTTTTTGGCACAACCACATGCTCAGCCATTACCTTTAATGGGCAAATCATGAGACAGTTAAAGAAAATCAAATAAAGCTTCAACCAAGCTTTCTCAATTGGTCTGGCTAGATCACTCATCTTATTTTTTTAGTGATATGTTCTTCCTTTCTATCATATTTCAATCATTTTTACTCTACTACTTGCAGTGTGTAATAAGTAATCTTTCCAGCCTTCATCTAGCAATCCCAGTTGCTGTCTTTTTACATATAATTTGCTTCGTACTTTAAAGTGTACTTATAACAATAGCTTTCACTGCTCTCATCCACCTCTCCTAGTAAATGAAAATTATGTTAATCCTATAGCCATCTGTTCTTTCTTGCAGCTTTTATGCTTTGTTTGCCCAATTCATTTTTCAAAACTTTGGCCCTCCCTTTATCTTATATAGCTGTGATTCTTATTTTTCAAAAGGAAAATAATATCATCTAGTCTTGTTTAGAAGGTTATATTCTTCTAAAAGACTAGATTGACAGTGATAAGCAAAAGGGTAACAATGTGTCACGTACCCGGACGTAGAAGTGGATCCACTGGACCGCCGCAAGCGATGGCGTAAGCCACGCCAGGGACTGGAATCTAAGTAGGTCCCGGTTTTCACCAGACTCCCGCCGCAAAAGCGGAAAGGACTTGCTGCGGCGGGGTTTACCAGGGCGTTTTCCCCTGACGTTACTTTCTTGTGTGGCGCCAAGGGATAGCGTGGTGCAGAAATCGTTTAGGCAGGCTCGTAGTCGGGGACAGGCAGAAGGTCAGGGCAGGCGGCAATGGTTCGTGGTCGTGGGGGTCCCGGTTTTCACCAGAGCCCGCCGCAAAGCGGGATGGACTTGCTGCGGCGGGAGTCTACCAGGTCGTTACCCCTGACGTGACTTGCTTGCGGTGGCAGCCAAGGTATAGCGTGGGGCAGAATTGTCAGGCAGGCTCGTAGTCGGGGACAGGCAGAAGGTCAGGGCAGGCGGCAATGTTTCGTGGTCGTGGACAGGCAGTAGGTCAGGACAGGCGGCAAGATGCATGGTCGAGGAACGGAAGCTAATGGTACGGTAAAAGGTAACACAGCACAAGGTTTGGAACGCTTTATCAGTAGACTAAATGGCACTAAAAGATCCGGCAACAGCCCCAGAAGGGGCAGGCTTAAATAAGGGCAGTGGCCGGCAATAGCAAATTACCGGGCACTGGCCTTTAAATTCACAAGCCGGCGCGCGCGCGCCTTAGAATTTCGGGAAGCGCGCGCCGGAGGCTGGAGCAAGACAGGAGCGCGGCGGGAAGTAAAAGGTGGCCGGCCGGGAGAGCGCGCCCACTGCCCGACATGCGGGAGGCGGTGCCGCTCGTGCGGGGACCACGGGTGTGCCCGTGACCCGGGACGGGGGTCGTGGGCCCACCCGTGACACAATGTTTTTAACTTTTGAATTTCAGGCTCCATATCTCACCATCCACTACAGCTTTGAATGTGAGATTACCATAATTTAATAGACAATCATCTTGGCTATATCATACACAAATTTTACTTGCAACTATTTAGCATATGCTTAGTTATGCAGATGCTTGTCATGTAAATCCATTGTTACTGTTTTGCTCACAGTCGTGGAGCAATTTTTTTCTTTCTGTATACTACAAATTACAACCTGTTCTCACATCCCTAACAACCAAGTGTGTTATGAGGTTGATTTCCAAGCAAAAGGTCCATGGTTTGAATCAGAAGCACCAGAAAAAATTTTTTTCAAGGGAAAGAGAACCGCCAGTTCATAAAAAAAAAAGC
>JAODAL010057466.1:0-22660 GCA_025379985.1 Phyllomedusa bahiana
GGCCCCTCCCGGGGGAGGGAGCGCCCCTCATCCAATAGGGAGACCACTCGCTGTATGCGGGGCCAGAACCGCCCGCCCTTCCGCGCACCGGAAGGGGAAGGAGAAGCTGCAGCAGGCAAAGCCCCCCGGGCTTGAATTTCCGTCCTGGCTCCCCCCCCGGAATGTTGGCTAAAAGGCCTGAAGCTTGGTTATTTGAATTTCCCCCCTTTCTTTTTTTCCGCCGCGATATGTCTGTTTTCTAATCTGCCCAAACCATAAAACAAAAAAAATAACAATAAGAAATAAGGAAACGGGGAGCCCCCTCATCAACCCACAAATCCTCCGCGAAAACGCGACAATCCCCCCAATTTTGGGTGCGCGACAGACGCATCGGTCGGGGGAACAACCCGCCCAAATCACGGAGGTTTGGGATGTGAGCCCGGACACAGAATATAAAGTAAACCTCCTGTCCAAAGGCCTAAATGAAGCAGCCAGTTTATGTAAAAAGAAAAAAAATAATAGTGCAATAAATGATTGAAAGGCAACAGAACCAAAAAATTCCTTTACT
Source organism: Phyllomedusa bahiana (assembly GCA_025379985.1). Lineage (NCBI taxonomy): Eukaryota > Metazoa > Chordata > Amphibia > Anura > Hylidae > Phyllomedusa > Phyllomedusa bahiana. Next base: position 548 of record JAODAL010057466.1, read on the forward strand.
TATTCAAAAAAGAAAAATCTGCACACCGATAGGTTTCCCAGCACATCTTAAGGCTTTCCCCATATACCGAAAATGTGTAAGGCTTTCCATATACCGCACAGATAAGGCTTTCCATATCCCGAACACTTTAAGGCTCTCCAATACCGCACACCTTTAAAAGGTTTCCATATCCCGCAATCTGAAGTTTTCCATAACCCACCCCCTGTAGGCTCCCCCAAAACCGCCACATGAAAGTTTCCATATACCGCACATCTGTAAGGCTTTCCAAACCGCACATCGTAAGGCTTTCCTATCCGCACACGTGAAAGGGGTTTTTCCATACCCCCGCAACCCTGTAAGGTTTTTTCCAAAATACGCACACTGTAAGGCTCTCCAACACCGCACTCGTAGGTTTTCCCATAACCGCACATCGTAAGGCTTTTCATATACCCCACTCTGTAAGGGTTTTCCAAAACCGCACATCTGTGAGTTTTTCCCAAAACCGCACATCTGTAAGGCTTTCCATATACCGCACATCTGTAAGGCTTTCCATATACCGCACATCTGTAAGGCTTTCCATATACCGCACATCTGTAAGGCTTTCCATATACCGCACATCTGTAAGGCTTTCCATATACCGCACATCTGTAAGGCTTTCCATATACCGCACATCTGTAAGGCTTTCCATATACCGCACATCTGTAAGGCTTTCAAAGCACAAAAACTTTGTTTCCAAAAGACTGAGTCGATGAACCTCACAGATGCGGTGTATGGATGCGCCTGCTGTGCTGTGAAAGCCTTACAGATGTGCGGTATATGGAAAGCCTTACAGATGTGCGGTATATGGAAAGCCTTACAGATGTGCGAATTGGGCTCTTAGTAGGGCGCGCACAATCGTGGATAAAAAATGTCGCACCCAATTACTTTGTCGTGAACGCCAACATAAACATCCCCAAAAACCTACTGTGGTTATTAATCACAGTGCCCATTTTTCCAAAATTAGGGACATTATTATGGGCAACATTCCGATCTTGTTTGATGATTCCATCCTGCGAGATATTCTATCACAGGGATGCCGTGTGGTGGCTAAACGTTCGACCACCATTGGCGATCGTATTGTAAAGAATACTTATAATCCAACAAATACACAGCGGAATTGGCTGACACAGTATGGGTTTTACAAATGCGGGTCTTATCCTTGCAAGACATGCTTATTTACTACAGTAACAAAAACATTCATAGTTCATGATAAAGAGTACAAAATTAAACAATATTTAAACTGTAATTCCATGTCGGTAATTTATCTGATTGTTTGCAGAGAATGCAATTTGTATTATGTGGGATGTACATCCCGCAAGTTTAGGATTCGTATTTGCGAACACCTTAATAATATAGCAAATCCAGGTTTTCGTACAATCTCAAACGCTGCTCGCCATTTTGTCTCTGAACATAACTCCAGCACTAAACACTTTAGGGCCTTTGCAATTGAGAGGGTTGTTGTACCCAAAAGGGGTGGGGATTTACGCCGTTTATTACTGGATAGGGAGGCGTTTTGGATAACAATCTTAGATACTATTTTCCCCAATGGACTCAATATCAAGAATGAAATTTTGTATCATTACTAGTTGATTTTTACTGTTGTTCACTTTTTCCTTAGTTTCAATATATAGTAGGTCTCTGTTGTGTGTTACATAGGAGCTGTACATGCATATGAATAGCACTTATATATATCAGTAATATATGTAGCATTTTATTTTTTGACATTTATTGTTTAATGACTTAATGTTTTGTTCAGTTATAGTAGGTTTGTCGTTTGATTATTACAGGGTTGTTTTTATTTTATTTTTTTATGTCTTTCCTTCTTCTTTTGTATGTGGTTAGCCTTGCGTGCGCTATTGCTGGGGCCGCCGCGCGTATTCAGTACTCATTCCTGTTCGCCTACTGCGCCCTGTGTCCTGGTCGTACTACCACCATTGTCTCCAGGTACCCGCTTTGATGACGCCTACGCATGCGCTGTCCATGCCGGCTAGTTCGTCATGTGATTTCCATGTTGACGTCACTGCGGGGTTTCCGGAAGTGTCGGTGGCGTTCCGGAAGTTGTGGTCTGTTTTGCGCGCGGTGCCCTCGGCTGTGATGCGTGTAAGGTACGTGCAATTAGGAAACATTATTTAAGATTGATATATGCTAACACCATGTATGCCATGATTAAGGGGTTCACCCCGAAACGCGTCGGCACTTCCATGCCTTGTTCCGCACTCATGCCATTCTGCTTATAATGGTATTTCAATAAAGTGGATTTTATTTTCACCAACGGGCCATTTTTTCATGTATAGCTGGATCCATTGACCTTGTTTGATTTTCACTGGCTGTTTACCCTGGCACCGGGAGGATCCGTGCTGTCCGCCGGAGAGGTGAGCTGGCATCTAACTCTATTTTCCTTAGTTAAAGGTGCCTTTTGCCGTGCACCCACTCCCATGCTTTGTTTTTTATAGTCAATAGAAAGTGGCGTTATATACAAGCAGATTTGTTGGTCCGTTACAGAAGTAACAATGAATACACTAACTAGAATGGAAAAGGCGGCACAGGTGTTCGATACTAACGACTTGCCTACTCAACAACATGCAGACCTAAGTGTTCTTTTTAAAAAATATGAAAAAGCTTCTACTCGTGAATTGAAGGTGTGGTGGGATCTTACGACCCTCAACAAATATATACAAAAGGAAATGATTCCAAGGGGCTTAAGAATCCGCAAGACACCGACTACCATCTATTCACAGTCATTTATACAAGAATGGAATGATATTCTGAGCAACTGTTCTATTGAATTAATGAAACTAATAACCAAATATGAACAACAACATTTGGAAACACTTGCTAACGAAATATCCACTTTAGACTCAGAACTTTCTCAATTCAAACAGTTAGAGCAATATAACAAGGAACTGGATAAAATGCAATCCAATTTGTCAAGTTTGGAGACTACGATTATGGCCACTAAGAAAAATAAATTTCAACGGGATGTTACCGACTATGAGAGGGAGTCTGTTTATACCTGGAATAAATTGCCATCTAATGAATTTCCGAGATCTATTTTACGAAATACCAGAAGTCAATATAGGAGATCTGCTAACAGGAGGAGAAATAATAGAGTTAGTTTTGACTCAGATTCATCGGAAGCCTGCAATGGCTCCGATGATAATGCCAGTATCACCTCTAGCAATGCCAGTACTGCCTCCAATACGTCTAATAAATCCGCATCAAAAAACGGCGGAAACGCAGGGGGGGCAGAAAACACAAACGTGGCAAAAATGAAGACCAGGAAGAACAAGCAAACATAGATGAAGATAATAGAGATATTGATATTCTGAATTTATCTAATACCATTCTTACGGACATTCAACAGAAAATTCTAAGAAAGGGCTTTAACTTTGTGGTTAAACAACCGTTTGATATCTTTTCTACCATCAAAGGTATCAACAAATTTATTCGGGACTTGACTATAAAGAGACACTTCTGGCATGAACAAATTGAGCAGGAATCACAACAATCATACTCTGCCACACCGAATCATTACGTCAGTTTGAATTTTCAGGAGCAATTGTCAGTTATGACTCTTCAGGATCTCAATGGGTCCCAGGAAATTGTTGAAGTGCCTATGTCGGATTTCAGGACAAAGAATCCTTATTTCTATCCTGTCCATGCAAGAACAGACTCAATGAATGTCTTCCAGACTGTTGTTATTCAGAAACTAAGAGAATTGCAAGCAACAAATATGGATATTCCCTCCAATATATCAAGACGAGAGAAAATAGCCCTACAGGAATTACAAGATCTTCCTGGTGTTCAATTTAAAATGGCTGATAAGGGTGGAACGATTGTCATTATGAGTGACTCAATGTATCTTTCCCAAATGCTGTTATTACTTTCAGATTCTGATACCTATTCAGTACTTAAGAGTAATCCAACTAATCAATTCCAGGAGGAGATGTCTACCTTATTACAAGAAGGCCATACTTTGGGTATTTTTACTACCGCCCAGAGGATCAGTTGATGGTCTCCAATCCTGTTGTCCCCGTCATTGTACGGTTACCAAAAATTCACAAAGACAATATATTGTCCTCCGAAAACCGATTGTCTCAGGGATTGGGTCCATCAACGAACCTGTGGGCGAATGGGTGGACTTTTGTTTGCAACCTTTGGTTAAAAGAGTGCCTGGCTTTTTACAGGACACACGTGATGTACTTGTCAATATGCAAAATGTACAGTGGCAGAGTAACTTCCGCTGGGTCAGTTGTGATGTGCAATCGCTCTATACTTCCATACCATTGGACATCGCCTTGCTTGCTCTAAATTTCCATTTTTCCAATTTTAGCACCTTTTCTAGTGAGCTGCAATCTTTTATTGTTTTGGTGGTGAGGTTTCTAATGACACATAATTATTTTCTGTTTAATAATAAATATTATTTACAGTTACGTGGTGTTTCAATGGGAGCCAAATTTTCTCCATCTCTTGCTAATTTGGTTATGTCTTGGTATGAGCAGTTGTATATTTTTTCGGATAATAATCCATTTGCATGGTGATGTTCAATGGTATGGAAGATATATAGATGACATGCTGTTTGTGTGGAAGGGAACAGATAATGATTTGGAGCGATTTTTTGAATATTTGAACAATAATCCGCTGAATTTGATCTTCACTTTCAATACGCACTCTACAAGCATTTCGTTTTTGGATCTGCAATTGACGGGAGTTGAGGGACAGACGGTTTATACGAAATCTTATAGGAAGGAAATATCCGGCAATACCATCCTGCACTTCGATAGTGATCACCCTGGGCACACAAAAAAATCTGTTCCAGTGGGCGAGCTTACCAGAGCCAAACGCAATTGCACAACACAGGGAGACTATATAGCAGAATCCAACAAAATTCAGAAACGATTGAAAGCTAGAGGATATCCGAATTGGGCTCTCAGTAGGGCGCGCACAATCGTGGATAAAAAATGTCGCACCCAATTACTTTGTCGTGAACGCCAACAAAAACATCCCCAAAAACCTCCTGTGGTTATTAATCACAGTGCCCATTTTTCCAAAATTAGGGACATTATTATGGGCAACATTCCGATCTTGTTTGATGATTCCATCCTGCGAGATATTCTATCACAGGGATGCCGTGTGGTGGCTAAACGTTCGACCACCATTGGCGATCGTATTGTAAAGAATACTTATAATCCAACAAATACACAGCGGAATTGGCTGACACAGTATGGGTTTTACAAATGCGGGTCTTATCCTTGCAAGACGTGCTTATTTACTACAGTAACAAAAACATTCATAGTTCATGATAAAGTAGTACAGAATTAAACAATATCTAAACTGTAATTCCATGTCGGTAATTTATCTGATTGTTTGCAGAGAATGCAACTTGTATTATGTGGGATGCACATCCCGCAAGTTTAAGATATCGTATTTGCGAACATCTCAATAATATAGCAAACCCAGGTTTCGCACAATCTCAAATGCTGCTCGCCATTTTGTCTCTGAACATAACTCCAGCACTAAACACTTTAGGGCCTTTGCAATTGAGAGGGTTGTTGCACCCAAAAGGGGTGGGGATTTACGCCGTATATTACTGGATAGGGAGGCGTTTTGGATTACAATCTTAGATACTATTTTCCCCAATGGACTCAATATCAAGAATGAAATTTTGTATCATTACTAGTTGATTTTTTACTGTTGTTCACTTTTTCCTTAGTTTCAATATATAGTAGGTCTCTGTTGTTTGTTACATAGGAGCTGTACATGCATATGAATAGCACTTATATATATCAGTAATACATGTAGCAATTTATTTTTTGACATTTATTGTTTAATGACTTAATGTTTTGTTCAGTTATAGTAGGTTTGTCGTTTGATTATTACAGGGTTGTTTTTATATTTTTTATGTCTTTTTTCTTTTTTCTTCTTTTGTATGTGGTTAGCCTTGCGTGCGCTATTGCTGGGGCCGCCGCGCGTATTCAGTACTCATTCCTGTTCGCTTACTGCGCCCTGTGTCCTGGTCGCACTACCATCATTGTCTCCAGGTACCCGCTTTGATGACGCCTACGCATGCGCTGTCCATGCCGGCTAGTTCGTCATGTGATTTCCATGTTGACGTCACTGCGGGGTTTCCGGAAGTGTCGGTGGCGTTCCGGAAGTTGTGGTCTGCTTTGCGCGCGGTGCCCTCGGCTGTGATGCGTGTAAGGTACGTGCAATTAGGAAACATTATATAAGATTGATATATGCTAACACCATGTATGCCATGATTAAGGGGTTCACCCCGAAACGCGTCGGCACTTCCATGCCTTGTTCCGCACTCATGCCATTCTGCTTTTAATGGTATTTCAATAAATTGGATTTTATTTTTACCAACGGGCCATTTTTTCATGGATAGCTGGATCCATTGACCTTGTCTGATCTTCACTGGCTGTTTTCCCTGGCACCGGGAGGATCCGGGCTGTCCGTCGGAGAGGTGAGCTGGCATCTAACTCTATTTTTTTTTGTCAAAGGTGCCTTTTGCCGTGCACCCACTCCCATGCTTTGTTTATCATAGTCAATATAAAGTGGCGTTATATACAAGCAGATTTGTTGGTCCGTTACAGAAGTAACAATGAATACACTAACTAGAATGGAAAAGGCGGCACAGGTGTTCGATACTAACGACTTACCTACTCAACAACATGCAGACCTAAGTGTTCTTTTTAAAAAATATGAAAAAGCTTCAACTCGTGAATTGAAGGTGTGGTGGGATCTTACGACCCTCAACAAATATATACAAAAGGAAATGATTCCAAGGGGCTTAAGAATCCGCAAGACACCGACCACCATCTATTCACAGTCATTCATACAAGAATGGAATGATATTTTGAGCAACTGTTCTATTGAATTAATGAAACTAATAACCAAATATGAACAACAACATTTGGAACACTTGCTAACGAAATATCTACTTTAGACTCAGAACTCTCTCAATTTAAGCAGTTAGAACAATATAACAAAGAACTGGACAAAATGCAATCCAATTTGTCAAGTTTGGAGACTACGATTAGGGCCACTAAGAAAAATACATTTCAACGGGATGTTATATAATATAGACTGCGCTGCATCCATCAGGAGACTTTCTCCCCATAGTGTTCATTATCACGGTCACTGCTTCTACTATTATACTCGGCCTCATCGATGAGTCTATTATAAACTAGAAGTGACCGATGGCAGAACAGAGCTGCGCCCCCTTGTGTGCACCAGCAGAGCCGCAGCTGTCAATCACCTATAGCGACCACAAACCTCTGAGTGTCCAGGATCCCGGCATCTCCAGTAACAAGTCCTCCCCCGGCTCAGTCCGGCGCTGCCATTGTTATTGCTGCAGGAGATACATTGTATAGTAGATTAGAGGAGCGGCCGGAGGTTTATCCCCCTGGAGGGAAGCAGCGCGGGTTACTGGCCCTTTATGGCCGGGACATGATGAGCGCTCAGAGGGGAGCAATGTCCTCAGGGCAGGGCCGTCTCTTCCATTGGGCCAGGTAGGCACTTGCCCGGGGGCCCCACGAGCTCAGGGGGACCCTCAGACAGCTGCCTACCTTTCCCAGTGGGATTGAGTACACCCAGGAACGTTCGTTGGACTGCCGCGCCGCCCTGTTGCACTGTGCCTGCGTTTTACTCTTAACAGGTAGGCAGGGGCCCGGCGTCAGAGCAGGGGCCCGGCGTTTGATGCTCTCTGTGTGTCCTGATGCGGCCCTGCTATTCCTGTGCTCACAGCGCAGGCAGCACGGCACTGAGGTAAAGCAGGGGCCAGACCACGATCTCCTGCACTACAGTCCCGCTCCTCCCCCTCTCCAGCAGTGCGGCCACTGAAGAGCAGGAGACTGCTGGGGAGAGGAGCAGGGCTGCCCCCTCCCTCTACCCGCATCCCTTCGGAGCTGAAGACTGCACGGACTCCTGCTCTCTGGACTTCAGGACAAGTGAGTGATTGAAGGGAGGAGGAGGGGGGGGGAGGTGTAGGGGTTTAGGAAAGGGGGGGGGGTGTTAGGAAACCTATCAAGTGTGCACAATCTGCTGAGCTGTGTATCTAAGCCTATCCATTGTGTACAATCTGCTGAGCTGTGTATCTAACCCTATCCATTGTGTAAAATCTGATCACTGTGTATCTAACCCTATCCATTGTGTACAATCTGGTCACTGTGTATCCAAGCCTATCCATTTTGTACAATCTGCTGAGCTGTGTATCTAACCCTATCCAGTGTGTAAAATCTGCTCACTGTGTATCTAACCCTATCCAGTGTGTACAATCTATTCACTGTATATCTAAGCCTATCCATTGTGTACAATCTGCTGAGCTGTGTATCTAAGCCTATCCAATGTGTTCTCTCTGCTGAGCTGTGTATCTAAGCCTATCCATTGTGTTCTCTCTTCTGGCTGTGTATCTAAGCCTATCCGATGTGTATTATCTGCTGGCTGTGTATCTAAGCCTATCTGGTGTGTACTATCTGCTGGCTCTGTATTAAAACCTATCTAGTGTTATATCTGCTGTCCCTGTGTATCTTATACTTATCAGGTGTTATAATTCTTCTGTCCCTGTCTATCTAAGTTTATCAGGTGTTATATCTGCTGGCCCTGTGTATCTATGCCTATCAGGAACAGTCTACTGAGATACTGTATGTGTGATACTGGGTCGCAGTCAGTATATCTTAGGCTATGATAGTGTACTGCAAGTGCATGTTCACACAGCGTTTGTTAAATATGTATTTGGGTCCGTTTTAGTCACTGAAAAAACTGACCCAAAACATATTTAACAATGTTCAATAAGTACTAAACTATACAAGTCCAGTGATCTGCCTCGGGCAATGGTGCAGTGAAATCACACGGCTGCAAGCGCTTCATTTCAAAGGAGCAAACAAACTCGTTTACAGCGCGTAAAAGTGCACGTTTTGAATGCGTTGTGTGAACTTCCCCTAAATTGGGGCAATTCTCAAGCTCAGTGCCTGGAGCAGCCTGAGCTGTAAATACGGCCCTGGTTGGGGTACGTCAATTCTGCATAAAAAGAGTGGATTTAATTATTATCTACATAGACACATGAGGACTTGTTTTTTGTGGGACAAGATGTTTATTTTAATGGTGCCATGAACAGACCATGTAATGTGCCGGGAATCAGAAAAAAAATTCTAAGTCGGGTGAAATGTGAAAAAAAACTATACTTGCACCGTGCAATGGTTTATTGTTTATGGTGTTCACTTTTTTGTATAAGAGTATGTTCACACGGTGTAATTTCGGTGTGCATTTCGCATTGTATTTGCGCTCTAATACGGGTGAGATGCGCGTTGAAATTACGGTAATTCATAGCTCTCATAGAGAACTATGGATTACGCCTCCTCTCCCCGCTCGTACAATATGATCATATTGTATGCATAGGGAGATAAGCGACATGTCAATTACTTGCGGCGAATACGCTCCATGAGTAATTAATGTTGATGTGGGAGGCGGGCAGCCGGAGTACACGCGTATTAGCGCGAGCTCCCAAAACACAAGATGTACTGCGGCGCGTACTGTACCCACCGCAGTACATCGTGTGAACATACCCTAAGTGATGTGTTATCTGAATTCTGCGTTGGTTGGGGGGCCCAGTGCACAGCACTGCCCAGGGGCCCATAATGCCGTTAAGACGGCTCTGGCTGTGTGAGGAGAGATTAGACATACTGACAGGAAGGAAGAAAGGTGGTGGAGGAAGAGCACCCTGCCAGCAGAAAATTATAAACGCTGCGGCGGAAAGGGTAATCCCAGGCTTATGTAATTCCTAACTTGGGGACAGATGCAAGTCGGAGCGACGTAAGTCGGGGACTACCTACCTACTAGAGGGGGTCTTACATTCTATATTTCCTAGGGGGGGCCCTATATACACTACTTACAAGGGGGCCCTGTACCACCTATTTTGGACCTAGGTACCTATCTACGGAGAACCTTTAATAATCCACTAGGTTTCTATGGACCTCCAACCTATTGGCCTTATATACCTTTACTCCTACTTCCCGGGGATGAGCCAAAAACCCAAACCCATCACGGGGACTTATATACCTACCATGGTTAAAACCATAAACCTACCTAATGAGGAGGGATCTATTTACCTACCTACTGAGGGGCTATATACCTACCATGGGGCTTTAAACCTATCTTTTTAAATAATGGTCTATGTACCTACCCACTTACTGGGGTCATATATACATGATATGATATTATGAGCGGTTACAGCTCTGGGTTACCAGCAAAGTTCAACTTTCACAGTGAGGATAGGAAGACTCTTCTTGATAATGCCACTTAGGGCAGGCAGATAGGGTCACTTAGGGCAGGCGGTGAGGTCCACTAAGGAAGAGTAGTTAAGGTCACTTGGGGAAGGTAGTTAGGGCCACTTAAGGAAGGTAGTGAGCGCCACTTAGGGAAGGTAGTGACGGCCACTTAGGGTAATGAGAACCACTTAGAATAGATATTCTCCTCCCCCTATTAAAAAAAATAAAAATAAAACTCTCCTGGGCTCTTCTTCCTTCCCCCGCCGAACTCCAATTTTGAACCAAGCAGTGACGGACGCGCTGCCTTTAGTGAGCAAGCGTCCGTATCAGGAAAAACGGCTCTTAGCTCTAGTCGCCGCCCGCACTGTGCAGGTGGTGGCGGTCACTGCATCCCTGGGTTTTTGTGTCCCAGGGATGCAGTTGAGTGGCAAAAAGGGGCCTTTGTGCCCCCCTGGCTCAAGGGCCCAGTCGCAACTGCGACCGCTGTGACCGTTGTAGCTACGCCACTGTCCATGACGACATCACAGAGCTGGTGAATGTGACAGACCTTGCACTTTTCCCCCTTTTTGTTTTTTGGGGTGCCCACAAATGTTATGGGTTTAGGTCTGGGGACGCTTGCCAGTCCACCCTTTTACCCTCATTTTTTCAAGCAGTGGGCACTTGGAGGTGTTTGGGGTCGTTACAGTGGAAAATTGCCCTTTGGCCCAAAGGAGGGGACACCCTCTCCAGTATGCACAAAAAGTTTGGGCCCTTCATAGTTCCCCCCCAATGAACTATAGCTCCCCACAGGCCCGAAAAAAATCATGCAGCCCCAAACCATAACCCCCCCCCCCCCAGGCTTTACTGTAGGCAGACACATTTTTTTTTTGAACTCCTCACCTGGTTTTTTTTCCACACACGCTTAAACCCCATCTAAAAAAAAATTTAATTTTATTTTGGCCCTCATCAAATCACAGGGCAGGGTTTTTCCATTATCCCGGGCCCTTTTTCCCGGGGCCTTGTCTTCAAAAACTTTTTGGCAGGCTTTCTTTGTAAAAATTTTTTGAAAAATTTTCCCTTTTCGGGGACGACAGCAAGGGAAACCCAATTTGGGGATACAGGGGCGCGTCACATGGTCTGACCCTGACAGGCTAACCCCCAAACCCCTTTTTACCCCCGGCAACAAAGCGGGAAGCACTCATCTCTTTTTTATACTTGGACACATACACTCAACTCCTTTGGTTGACCTTGGTTTGGCCCTTTTTCTAAATTGGAACCTTTTCCTTTTTTAAACCCCCAAGTAGGGTTTTTGGGCCCCCGCGTGCACCCCAAAAGTTTAAAGGTTTTGGGAACAACCCTTCCCTTATAGCCTAGACATCTTGATGTAAAAACAAAAATTTTCTTTTTTTCAGATCCCCCCGACAGTTCTTTCCCAAATGAGGGGGCCCCAATTTTTAAACCCTTCCCCAGTGCCCCAGTAAAAGGAGTGTGAGAGCGATAACACCAAACATAACACACCTGCCCCCATTCACACCGAGCCCTTTGGTAACAAAAGGGTCACAAAAACCCCAAAAGGAGGAAAAGGGCAAATTGAGCACAATAAAAAAAAAAAAAATGTGGGGTTGTGTCTAAACTTGGGGGAAAAGTATTTAAAAATTTTCACTTATATAACCCCATGACATTTTTTTTAAATATTGAAATTATATTTTTACAGGGAAACAGCACTGAAATATGATACTTTGATACAAGAAAGTATGAATGTATAGCTTGTTAATGATAAAAAGTTTTTTGGTCCTCTAAAAAACCCAAACACACAGCCATAAATATCTAAAAAAAGTGATAACCCCCTAATAAAAAAGGGAAAAATTGTCCCCAAATTTGGGCCATTCCCCTCCATGTTTGTCTTGTGACTTGTTAGTGTTGAAAGGGGTCTTGGGTGTAAAATTGGGGAGCGGGGAAATTTTTAAATTAGGTTTATCGCTCTCAAACCCCTCAAATTTGGTCGCGGGGAAAGTTCACATGGCCCCCTGGGGGCAAAGAACTGTCGGGGGAATCTAAAAAAAAATTTTTTTTTTTTCTCTACCTAAAGAGGGCCGGGGCCTATTAAAATATGCCAACACCCCTGACACTGAAGTTTCGGGGTTTCAAACTTCCGCTTTTTAAACAAGACATTTTTCCCACACAGAACAGGCCTCCCCAAAGGGGTCGACCAAAGAAGTTCCCGCTCATATCCAGAGGAGTGCTGCCAAAATTGCTGCAGAATTACAGAGGTGGTGGGCTCACCCTGTCATTGCCAAAACCAAACCCAAACCCATTTCATCAAATTGGTCTGAAATAAACTGTCCCCCCAGAGGAACCTCTTCAAAAGGGAAGTTTCCCTAAAGGTCTTTTTCTGACCTTATGAGAGGCCCCAATATGAAAAAAAAAAACCCATTTCATAAATTTTGTAAGTTTTTGTAATTTTATTACTGTTTTCCCTCATGGACATTTATATATAGTGATGTAAAATTTTTTTAAGGTCGTGCTAAAAGTTGCGAATTGGGCTGTTTTGGGTTTTTTTTTTTTTTGTCTTTTTTTAAGGGGTTTTTTCACCACATTGAAATTTAATCTTACTTCAGGGCCTGTTTTCTGGTTTTCCCTTTTTTAAAATTTTTGGGGGTTTTTTTTAATGGCTTTCAAATAGCTGGGGTTTTGAAAACCAGGGCTGTAGCTATAGCAAACCCTTTCCCGGCCAGCCCATCAGGGGAGATCAAACAGGTCGGGAGTTTTTGCAAAAACCCTTCCCGGCAGCCTATCAGGAGAGATCAAAAAGGGCTGTAGCTTAAAGGGGGCCGGGGGCTGATGCCGGGCCCAAAAAAGGTGGATTTCAAGGGGAAAAAAGTAGGACACGGGTTTAAAAAAAACACATACGCAAAGTGACTTTCTTTTTTCAAGCTCTTTTAAAAAAGGGAATCCTTGTATAGACCAAACCCCCTTTTAAATATTTTATTTGGCAAAGTGGGTTTTTTTTTTATTAAACATTATTTTACTTTTTTTTTACATATTGTCATAAAATTTTGCCCTCTAATTAAAGGGCAAAGGGGGCATTTTTTTCATTAGTTTCCTTTTTCTTCTTTTTTTAAAACTGGGGGGTGATAAAAATTAGCCCCAAGTACAGTGGAAAAAAATGGGGAAAACAAAACCCCTTTTACTTAAACCAAAAACTGTCCCGTTTCTTTATAAGACCCAGCAGCTTTTAACTACTAACCCCCCCGTTTTACACATACCAGAAGAATTAAAACGAAAGGCTTCCCCAATAAACCGTATCCAAAAACTTCCCCTGAGCACTATGGATAACCCCGCCAATTTTGGGAAAAGGGAGGGGGGGTAAAAAACTGTCCCTTTCCCTTTTCCAAAGGGGACTCAAACTAAGCTGACAAACCGGGTCTCCACCTGCGCTGCGCACAAAATTAAATTCCAGAACCCTCCGTGCAGAAACTAATTTCAAACCCCGCCCCCCCCTAATAGTCCCGTGGGGGCAGCAAGGTGGTTTGAAAAAAAACCAATTCACAGGGATTAAATGCACCCCCAAAAAAGAGAAGCAACATGCCCCTACTGGAAAGCATTTTAAAATTAAACATTGGGATTTTAAAAAATATTAAAGGGGTTTAGTCCCCCTTTTATTTTAGATTCCCCCCCGACCCCCCCCTTTTTTCCCTTGGGTTTTTTTTTGAATTCCGGGGCGTGTTTACTGGGTTCCTTTTGGCTGCAGTAGAAGCCCCGGGGCCCGTAGCTATATAACCATTCCCGGCACCTTTCCGGGGAGATCAAACCCCGGGGGCGGGAGCTATAGCGACCTGAGGGGGGCTGAAAAAAAGCCCCTACAAGAGGGGATATCTCCGAATAAGTAGGACACTGTTTAAAAGGACCCAATATTGCCCAAAATGAAATTTTTTTTGAAAAAATCTTTAACATAAAAAGCGCAATCCTTGTAGGGGAGACCCAAACCCCCTTTAAAAAGCTGCCCCGAATCAACCAGGGGTTGCCCAAAAATTTCCCAACTTTAGAAACCCAAAAAAAAAAAAATCAAAGGCAAAAAATAGATTCAGAAGATTAACTGATTGCCTGATTTTTTTCCCCCGACCACCACTTTAGGCACTTTAAGTTTTTTTTCCGGACAGTTTTTCATCTAATGGGGGCAACTTTTTTAAGAAAATTAACTGGTTTTTCCGCATTAAAAAAGGCTTTTCTTGAGCCGGTAAACCCCCCCCGAGCTTTTCATTTAAAAGGCCCCCCGCTTTATTGCATATTCAACAAATTTGGAAGCCAGGAGCCCAAAAAATAAGGAACCTGAACCGTGGTCCAGGGAAATTTATTGGGCCGCTCCCTGGCCCTCCTGGACAGAGATAGAGGTTGGAGAGCCTGTCCCAAATTTTCACATCCAATTAATCAAACAGCCCAGGGGAGAAAAACAGAAGGGTGAGTCAAAAACCCCAAATTTAAAACAGGAAAGAGGTCTGGGGGGTTGTTTTAGACTGAGATGCAAAAAGAGCTTAACAGCGCATCCTATGCCGTATGTGAGGGGGAGGGGTGTCGCAGAGGCCCCCGGTTTCTGTAGGTGGGAGAGGGGACATTTTATTGAGGAAAAAATTTGTGATACTTTACAATAGAACAGGGTTTGGGAACCCTCCTGTCAGGGCTTCAGAGCACTGGTTTTTGCTTTAAATTTAATAATAATTTAAAAATAATTTTTAAATTTAAAAAGGGACCAACAATTCCCAGCACTTAAAAATTTAGACACCCCTTTAAAAAAATTATAAAAAAAAAAATTAAAGGGGTAGCCACATAATTTATATAAAACCCCAGTATCTTTCAAAAGTTAGTAAAACCCCCTCACATTTTTGTAAATTGGGATTATATCTTTTTTGGTTTTCCAAAACTGGGAAAATCGGGCCTTGAAGTAAAATACACAGCTTTTACAACGGGGGTAAATTTTTTTTGCCCCCCAAAAAAAACTCAAACAAAACCCCAACAACATACATAAATGTCTAAACCGCTGGCAACAAAAAAGAAAAAAAAACCCCCAAGTTTACAACAAAAGAAAGTCCAAAACCCCTAAGTGACCAAAGGGTAAATTTGGGCCCCAAAGTGTCAATTTTTTGTTTGGCCGCTTTTTTTTTTCCCAACTCTGCCTTCTCCCCCCCTTTCACATGGATGTCACTAGAGCCTTTACAGGTTGCAATCACTGGAAAACGTCGTTCCTCCCCCATGAAAGACATCACGGAGCTTTGGGGGATGGAAGGAAAACCTTTGCGCTCCCCCATTCCCCTTTGAGGAGGCCCCCCAATAGATTTAGGGCTGGGGACAGCTTGGCCAACCTTTCCCCATTTACTTGGGGGTGTTTTTGGGGGGCATTATTTTTTTGGAATAAAATTTTCTGTGCCCTCAGAATAGCTCACCACACAGCCATCAAGTTGTATTAGGCCTCGCCTACCAGCACAGTTGCAAAAATCCAACTGTAACCACTGCTCATAGACAGCAGCATAAAATCTGAGTTGTAATCTACACAACTCGGATCTTCTATTGTCGGATTTCAAAACTGCGGCTTATGGAACATGTTCTATAATCCGCCGTATTACAGCAGATTCTAATACAGTTCAGCGTTAAAAGGCCTGTTGAAATCCGAAAACCAACCGCAAAATCCGCACCAAAAACTGCAGTCTTGCATTTTATCATTGTCGTGTAGACATAACCTGAGTCGTGTAATTGTGTCACTTTTCCATCTCAGACACTTATATATAGGTGATGTCATTTAACCCCTTAATGACCCTGGACGTATGAGTACGTCCCAGGGCTGCTAAGGAGCTTTGCGGGGGGATTGCTCGGCGACCCCACCCCCCCCCCGCACAGCCCCCGGGTGTTAGCGGCTAATGGGCGTTAACACCCGGCAGTAACAGCGCCGGCGGATGGCGTCGCCCGCTGGTGCTGTTTAACCCGTCAGACACCGCGGCAAAGATGGCCGCGTCGTCTGAATGAATGACGATTGGTGCCGCGCACCGATCGCCAGGGTCATCGGCATCGCCGCAGCTATGCTGCGCCGATCCGACAACCGGACACGGCAGTGGGGAGCCCTGTGAAGGCTCCCGTCACTGCCATGTCCCTGTTTGCCCCACTTCCGGCCGTAGACAGGAAGTGGGGAAACCGCTATCTTTGTACACCCTAATGCATTGCCTATGCTTAGGCTGTATTAACAATCGTGCCCCCTAGTGGTCAAGCACCATATTGGGACTCAATGTTACAGTGAAAAAAAATAAATAACATTTTAAAGTACAAAAAAAGTATTAAAAGTACAAATCATCCCCCTTTCCCCATTTTACAAATAAAATCATTAAATAATAAAAAAATGTACACATATTTGGTATCGCCGCATCCGAAAAAAGGTCCGATCATAAAAAATAAACATCTTTTACCCCTTTACGCTAAACACCTAGAAGAAAAAAAAATCCACACGACAAAAAGTCCCTTTTTGGGTCATTTTATGTCACTCAAAAAAATGGAATAAAAGTGATCAAAAAAGGTGCATGCGTTCCAAACTGCTAGAGATAATAAGTACACTTCAGCACGCAACAAATGCCCCTCACTGACGTCTGTAGGTGTTAGTACAAAAAAATTTATTGGTCGCACAAAAATGGCGCTGCAGCGAAAATTTAAAAAATAGAAAATTTTTAAGTTTTTTTTTATGGTACCAAAACAAAACCCGAAACCCTACATGTTTGGTATTGCCGGGATGCGTATCAACCTGTAGAATACAGATGACACATTATATTTACCGAAGATTGAACGCCGTAAAAGCAAAACACCCGGAAGCATGGCAAAAATATGTTTTTTTTCACAATTTGTCCCACTTTGGATTTTTTTTGTGGTTTCCCAGTATATTCTATAGTACAGTGAATAACACCATTAGAAAGTACATCTTGTCCTGCAAAATAAAAGCCCTCATGTGTCTATGTAGGTGGAAAAATAAAAAAGTTATGGCTCTGGGAAGGCGAGGAGGGAAAAACGAACGTGTCAACAACAAAAAAAAACGCTGGGTCCTTAAGGGGTTAAAGGTTGGTACAAAAAAATTGTGAATTGGGCTATTAATGTTTTTTTATGTTTTTGTATTTTCTTTGTGTGTTTTAATTTTTTTGTTTGTTTACATATTGGGATTACGTGTCGTCTCCTCCGGCGTACAATGACATGTCAATTGTTAGCGGCGTTTACGCTCTGCTGACAATGCATATCAATGGGGCCGGGCGGAGGGTGCCCCCCGTGCTTTGGAATTACACTATATGCAATAAGCCGTGTGAACATACCCTTAAACAGGCGCAAGCCAATATCAAGCGCATTACAGAGCGCCCACGGTACTTTGTAATGCGCCTGAGAGCTGGGGCCGTGCGGGAGGTGGAGCACACTAGAACCGTACGAAGCTATGCATTTATAGCTTCAGTACGGCAAATCCAGGCACATTACTGCTGGAACAGGTAGAGCACTTGGTGATTTACCTGAGCCAGAAGTGTCGCTTTGTAGCCAGAAAGCGCTAAATCTATGACCCGCAGTAGAACAGGTTCATAGATTCAGGTGCATTCTACACTACAAATAGAAAATGGCACCTGGGCCTCAAAAATCATGTCACCCATTGTGTCTGTCATAAGGTCAGAAAAAGACCTATAGGAGGCATCTTTATAAAGGTATTTAGTTACCTTTGTCTACATGTCCAAAGCTAATTTATTTGGCGAGAAAACCTCTTTTATCCTAACGCGATTAAATTTTCAGGTATGTGGCTGTGGCTCTACAGGTTCAGGCTTCCACTTCCTGTTCAGGCTGTGGGTGGTTTTAAAGCTTCAGGCTCCCACTTCCTGTTCAGGCTGTAGGTGGCTCTACAGGTTCAGGCTTCCACTTCCTGTTCAGACTCTGGGTAATTCTACAGCTTCAGGCTCCCACTTCCTGTTCAGGCTGTAGGTGGCTCTACAGCTTCAGGCTTACACTTCCTGTTAACGCTGTGGGTGATTCTACAGCTTCAGGCTCCTACTTCCTGTTCAGGCTGTGGGTGGTTCTACAGCTTCAGGCTTCCACTTCCTGTTCTGGCTGCGGGAGGTTCTACAGCTTCAGGCTTCCACTTCCTGTTCAGGCTGCAGGCGGTTCTACTGCTTCAGGCTTCTATTTCCTTTTAAGGCTGTGGGAGTTTTCTACAGCTTCAGGCTTCCACTTCCTGTTCAGGCTGCGGGCGGTTCTACAGCTTCAGGCTTTCACTTCCTGTTTAGGCTGTGGGTGTCTCTACAGCTTCGGGATTCCACTTCCTATTCAGGCTGTATGCGGTTCTACAGCTTCAGGCTCCCACTTCCTGTTGAGGATATGGGTGGCTCTACAGCTTCGGGATTCCATTCCTGTCAGGCTGGGGGTGTTTCTACAGCTTCAGGCTTCCACTTCCTGTTTAGGCTGTGGGTGTCTCTACAGCTTCAAGCTTCCACTTCCTGTTCAGGCTGCGGGCGGTTCTACAGCTTCAGGCTTCCACTTCCTGTTCAGGCTGCGGGTGGTTCTACAGCTTCAGGCTTCCACTTCCTGTTTAGGCAGTGAGCAATTCTACAGACTGACATTTCAACTGCTATTCCTAGGGACTTTGGTGAGTGGGGCAGAAGACTACAGGGTTAATGTTCATCAGTAAGAAACATAAACAAGCCTATGTGCTGCTGATAAGGCACAGCCCAGAATGTCGTCACTATCCCGGCCACTGCTAGAGCAGAGAGAGGTGGCCAATAACTTAGGGAAGCTTGTGTACACAAACAGGAGATAAACAAAATCAGAACAGCAATGTATTTGGTAATAGTTTCTGGTTACCTTTGTCTACTTGTTTAAAGCTAATTAATGTGGTGAGAAAGCCTCTTTCCCCTAACACTATTGAATTTGCAGGCATTTGGCTGCCGCAGGTGCTTTCATGTCCTCAGTAGATATATCCTGAATTTTTCCCCCAAAGACTTAAAAAAGGGTTTCAGGATGTTTCGATTCCAAAATTTGTTGACAAAGCAAGCAAACTGCTATTGAGCCAACACTGTTCACGATGCTTGATGGTTCTATATAAACCATACATGCCAACTCTCCCGTTTTTTGGCGGGGGGGTCCGCTATTTGGGGTCCCCTCCCGCCCTCCCGGGGGAGTTGCATTCCCCCGCCGCCTGCAGGCGGCGGGGGTCCTTTAAAAATTACCGCGGCGCAAGAGTAGCGCGGTGCGCTACTCTTGCGCCGGGGGACCCGCTCCTACAGGCGGGTGCAGCGGCCGCAGCAGCCGCTCACCCGCCCGCGGTCTCATTTGGGGCGGGGAGGAGGAGGGAGGGATCGCTCCCTCCTCCCTCCTCTCCCTGTATGTACGGCGCCGGTGTTTGCGCCGTACATACAGGTCAACGGCGCAGGGGGAAGTGACGCGCGGCTTTCAGGGGAGTGACGCGGGCTGCCTTCACTTCCCCCTGCGCCGCTGAAGAGATCGGGCGGGAAGCGGCCGCGCTGCAGGAGCCTGGTAAGGTAAGTGGATTTTATTATTTAATTTTATTAGCTTTAGGGGGCTCTACCTGGCTAACAGAGAGGGCAACTACCTGGCAACAGTGGGGGCACTACCGGGCCACAGAGGGGGTACTACCTGGCAAACAATGGGGGCCACTACCTGGCTAACAGATGGGGGCACTACCTGGCTAACAGATGGGGCACTACCTGGCAAAAGAGGGGGCACTACCTGGCAACAGAGGGGGCACTACCTGGCAACAGAGGGGACATCTACCTGGCTAACAGAGAGGGCACTACCTGGCAACAGAGGGGACATCTACCCTGGCAACAGAGGGGGGACACCTGGCAACAAAGGGGCACTACCTGGCTAACAGATGGGGGCACACCTGGCAACAGAGGGGATACTACCTGGCAACAGAGGGGACACTACCTGGCAACAGAGGGGACATACCTGGCTAACAGCTGGGTTCACTACCTGGCGAACCGATGGGGGCACTACCTGGCTAACAGATGGGGGCAAATTTCCTGGCTAACAGAGGGGGCACTACCTGGCTAACAGAGGGGGCACTACCTGGCTAACAGAGGGGGCCCTACCCGGCAACAGAGGGGGCACTACCTGGCAAACAGATGGGGGCACTACCTGGCAAACAGATGGGGGCACTACCTGGCAACAGATGGGACATCTACCTGGCAAACAATGGGGCACTACCTGGCAAACAGATGGGGCACTACCTGGCAAACAGATGGGGGCCCCACCTGGCTTACAGAAGGGGGCACCTACCTGGCTAACAATGGGGGCACCTACCTGGCTAACAAAGGGGGGCACTACCTGGCTACAAATTTGGCTCTACCTGGCTACAGAGGGGCATCTACTTGGCTACAAGGGGGCATTTACCGGCCTGAAAGTGGCACTACCCGGTTATGGGGGGCTACTACCTGGCTATAAGGGCATCTACCTGGCTTTCTTCCAAAGCCGTTATGCAGTTAGGTGGAGTGGGTTTTGGCTTTTTTGAAGGGCGTGGCATACCAACAAGATGGGGGTGTCCATGCAAATTTTTGCCGCGACGCGCGTAGCGCGCCGCCCACTAAATTTCTCCTGCTTTTTTTATTTTCGAAAGTTGGCAACTATGATATAAACTCCCCTGCACTATTATACAGGACGAGGTCCACCATACTTGTTTCACCACTTACACCCCTGATTTTCCTACTTCTTACTTCCCCTCACTCAGCTGGGCCTAGGTACACAGGCCTCACACATTGTAATACGGAGCTGGCCCCAGCCTCACCCCCAAATGGCTGGCCCAAAGTCTCTCCAGCTCTCTCCTTCAGGCCCATCTGGGGGAAGGTTACCATGGCAACACTCATGGCTTCCCTGCCAACTGTCATGTCTGCCCGAGAGCAGCTTCTCGCAGCCCCTCCCCCTATCACCACCAAGCCCGCCCCCTCCTCTGTGTTCTAGATCTTTCTTCTCTGTTCTAGGTCAGACGGTCTGGGCATGCTCAGTGCACCCTGCGACATTTATCATATACTGACATACAGTAGAACCAGTTTCCCTGTTAGCTGTGATAAACAGACTTCAATCTTGGGCTGTTTTCACACCACGTTTGGCTCCCATCCGAGACCTCTATATTTATTTTGATACCTGAATAAAGAACCCAAGGTGTAGCACAGCCGATCCATAGGGACAAACAGAGCAAACATTGTCGCTATTGGACTATTGGTATTTGCTGCATTTCTTGGAAAAAACCTTTTTGTGGCAGAAAAAAAAACCAAAGACGCAGTCAGGAAATAGAAAGCGTAGTCACTTTAGACTAAGGTTAGTTCACACGGGGTAATTGCGGCGCGCATTTCACGGCATATTTGCGCTATAATACGGCGAGATTTCGCGCCGAAATTATGGTAATCCATCGTTCTCATAGAGCACTATGGATTACGCATCCTCTGCCCGCTCGTATAATACGATTGTATTGTATGCACGGAAGATAAGTGACATGTCAATTACTTGCGGCGAATACGCGACGCGAGAAAGGACAGACATGGGCCGCAGGCTGCCAGCCCCCCCTGCGCCGCAGGAGTACGCACGTATCAGTGCGATTCCCAAAGCACCCACCGTACTGTACGCGCCGCAATTACGCCATTATTATTATTATTATTATTAAGTATTTTAGAGTGCCATTGAATCCAGGGCGCTGTACATTCGGGGGGTTACATACATTACATAAATCAAAAAGATAAAATAAAATGAATAAGAAATTGGGACGACAGAGGGAGAGAGGGCCCTACCCCGAGGGCTTACAATCTACAAGGAGGGGGGAAAGAGACGGAGGGGGGGG